>JAPDDN010000521.1:0-49086 GCA_027422405.1 Ptychobarbus kaznakovi
ACCGAGTATCCTGCTCACTAATGTCCAATCCTTGGAGAATAAGATGGACGATCTTAGAGCCAGTATAAGTTTCCGACGGGACATAAGGAATTGTAACATCCTTTGTTTGACTGAAACATGGCTCACGCCCTCGGTCCCCGACACTGCTGTAACGCCGTCAGATAGCTTTTCTGTTTTACGGGTGGACAAAACAGCAGATGCCGGTAAAACCAAAGGTGGTTGGGTGTGTTTCATGATCAACAAGAAATGGTGTGACCCCAGTAATATCTTCATTCTGTCTCGCTCCTGCTCGCCTCTTCTGGAACATCTGTCCAGTTTCTGCCGCCCATTCTATCTGCCTCACTAGATTTCATCGATCATTGTTACTGCTGTTTGCGTTCCACCACAGGCAGACACTAGCTTGACATTGTCCAAGCTTCACAATGTGCTCAACAGCTACATTAACAAACACCCTGAATTGCCTTTATCATCGCGGGGGACTTTAACAAAGCCAACTTCAGGCAGGTCATGCCGAACTGTCATCAACATGTATCCTGTCCAACTAGAGGACCGAATACACTGGATCATTGCTACACTCAGTTTAAAAATGCCTACAATGTCCACTCACTTTTTTGGCAACTCGGACCATGCCACCATTTTCCTCACACCTGAATATAAACAAAGGCTCGTTCAGGAACCCCCGGTGGAGAGAGAAGTGACGTGCTGGTCCTTATGCTCAGAAGCTATGCTACAGATGGCTCTTGATGACGTCGACTGGGACATGTTCCAGGCGAGTTCATCTGACGTCAGCGAGTTCACGGATGTAGCAATAAGCTATAAGGACATTCTCAAATCAAAAACAGTGGGTGGACAGAACAATCCGCGATGCGGTTAACCAACACACTGCCACATACAATGCCGTTCTTCTGTCGGGAAACATGAGCGAGTACAAAGCATTGTGCTATGCTCTCCGACGTACAGTTAGAGCCGCTAAAACTCCGATACAGGGAGAGAATTGAGTCACATTTTCAGCTCAATGACTCTCGACGCATGTGGCAGGGACTAAGGACCATCTGTTGCTTTGGAAATAAATCCCCCGCAGAGGTGAGAGCAGATTTGTTGCTGGCCGAAGAGTTTAACACATTTAACAGCCACTTTGAATGCAATGGCGGCAGCGCGACTCTGCTCTCTCAGCGCGTCAGGAAGCAGCAGAGAGAGCAGTGATGATCATGTAAACTAGGGCTGCAACAACTAATCGATAACATCGATTATTATCGATAACGAAAATCATAGAAAACGATTGTCATTATCGATTAGTCAGGTCTGCCCACAGTGCATGTCCAACTTCAGCCGGTTGCTCAAATTACAGCACTGAATAACGCATTTCTATGGACAAAATGCATCTAAAAATAGTGGAGGGAACCGAATGAGATGCTGCGGGAGAAGTATATGATCCAAGCTTCCCAAAACATGAGAATTCTTTATTTTGAGCTTTAAGTTAATGCATTAGTGTAAAGGCTTGCCCTGTCAGGCGCTGTGACACATGCGTGTGCGTCCTCAGCGCAAAAAACGTTCAGTTTACGGTCATATCCTTATCTGTAAATGTCACAAACTCACGCAAGCATTTCCATTTTTGCATAAAGGTCCGTCCTGACAGGCTGTGTTAAGTTAAAAATACAGAATGAGCACCAGCGCGGCAGGCGCCTTTTACAGGATCAAGAAATGACAGTAAGACATGACTGTGATCAAAGTGAATGTGTGTTCCTGCAGAACATTACTCTCACCAGTTGGTTAACACTGAGTCTTTATTATCGTACTGTCGTTGAATCACATGCAAACCTCACCACCCTCTTGTATCTCTGTTTTGTAATTAATCATTAACCTGCTCTACTATCTCTACACACACGACTGCGTGCCCTCTCACAGCTCCACTTCTATTGTCAAATTTGCTGATGATACTGTGGTTCTGGGCTTCATTTCCTACAATGATGAGACCGCATACTTGGATGAGGTAGAGAGACTTACATCCTGGTGCCAGGACAGCTGTCTCTCTCTGAACGTGAGCAAAACTAAAGAGCTGATCGTGGACATCAGGACGAGACAGCAGCGGCACTACACCCCTCTTATGATCAGTGGGACTCCTGTGGAGAGGGTGAGCAGCTTCAAGTACCTTGGTGTCAGAGGTGGAAAGAGTACAAAAATATTCTACTCAAGTAAAAGCACCATTACATTACTGAAATTTTACTCAAGTACAAGTAAAAATACCAGTCTAAAAATATACTCAAGTAAAAGTAAAAAGTAGCTCATTTAAAATTTACTCAGAGTAGAAATTACTTAGTTACATTTTAACAATGGGAGGGAGGAAAAAAATGGGATAGACCAAAGGTGTCAAACTCAGTACCTGGAGGGCCACAACCCTACACAGTGTAGATATTACCCTAATTAAACACATCTGATACAGCTAAACTAATCATTTAGGATTATTTGAAAACCTAATGGTGTGTGTGTTGGAGCAGGGTTGGAACTAAACTCTTTAGGGCTGTGCCCCCAGGAACTGAGTTTGACACACCTGGATATGGGCCTATACATCTCAAACTGGTGTTTTAATTAAAGGAATCGGTAATTAGAATGATAAGACATTTGGGCGTTACCAGGCAAATTAAATCAGTATCAACAAAATTCATCTTTGCAATGCAGAGGAAATGCAGAAGCTTCATCTGAAGTGGCATAGATGTATTTACACACTGACATGAATGCATTTAGCCTGCAGTTATAAATGCAGAAATAATGTTTTGATAAATAAGAGATAAAATGTGACCCTGAACCACAAAACCATAAGGGTCCATTTTCCTAAATTGCGATTTATACATCATCTGAAAGCTGAATAAATCATATTTCCATTGCTGTATGGTTTGTTATGATAGGACAATATTTGAAAATCTGGAATCTGAGGGTAAAATCTGTAAAATCTATTTTAAAATTGTTCAAATTAAGCTCTTAGTTTTGATATATTTACAGTAGGAATTTACAAAATATTTAATGGAACATGTTCTTTACTTAATATGCTAATGATTTTTGGCAAAAAATAAAAATGTATAATTTTACCCATACAATGTATTGTTGGCTATTGCTACAAATATACCCCCGACTTAAGACTGGTTTTGTGCTCCATGCCAGGGTCACAAATGTTAAATAGTCATTTGAAATTCAAAAAAAAAAAATCAAAAGATATTTTAAATGTTAAATTAGAACCACATGATAGGTGTAGAAAGTCACAATCAGTGTCAAATCAGATAATGTATCAGATTGAACAGAATCATTTAAACTTAATTCATTCAGGAACAAAACACCGTCATTGCTCGGAGTCAGAGACGCAAAACTGTGTATGGTGGCTGTGTTTGGAATTATTTTTGTTGTCGAAATAGAGCAAAAACAGGCAATATGGTGTCTAAAACGTAAGTCTCTTAATTAACTTCTTGTTTTTTTAACTGTTGTAAAAAATTAAAAATACAGGCCTATGCAGTCATGGTGATTTTTTGAGAAAAACGGCATTCTTCGTGTGATGTTGACTTACTATATTAAATTATATAAATATATACATTTTCTGCTTCTATATCTTCAATTTTGTGATCATTCTAAACGCATTTTAACAGACTGAATCATGCAGTGAAAGAACGCACTCCAAATGCACGCGGATTAGTCTAATCAACGTTACTAGATTTCACGACACACTGTTTAGAGTGAATTTGTTAGTTTTTGGCAAAATACTGATAATGTCAAATCGCACATCGTTAAACAACAATTACTATATTATCGCTGACAATATTGCACACCCTGCACCACTGTCTTTTTGGCTCATTTGTGCAAAACCTTTTGTTAAACTGTTAAAGCTTAATTTTAACCACCAATGCAACGATGCAAGTATTTACCTTACGTTACCTCTACATGCTTGCGAAGGGTTGATGTCGAGATTTTATAAGCTGCTAGTTCGGTCTCCCGAGGCAAACACAGCTTACACTGCATAATAGAGCATAAACATGGCCAGGGGTTCACTTCATTCCTTCAAGTTGAACTTCAGCAGAGTACGACAGGGTTTGGTTTTCAGCTGGGTCTGCACCATTAACGCCTGTCTAGTCCGTCTGCATCTTTCTTGTGATTTTAGCGCCAGTTTTTCTTCTGCCCATTATTTACTGCAGTTGTTTCCACGGAGCGAATTTTTTTTTTACTCAGTGATTAATGTGTTTTAAAATGTAGCGAAGTACAATACTTCACACAAAATATACTTAAGTAAAAGTAAAATTACAGATTAAAAAAAATTACTTAAAAAAGTACAAGTACACGAAAAAGCTACTCAATTACAGTAACGCGAGTAAATGTAATTCGTTACTTTCCACCTCTGCTTGGTGTAAACATCTCCGAGGACCTGACTTCACACGGACTGCACACATTCAAACACAAGTTAAGAAAGCAGGCAAAGACTGTACCATATGAGACAGCTGAGAAAATTCAGAGTCTCACCAGCAATCCTGAAAACCTTCTATTCAGGGGCCATAGAAAGTGTATTGACTCAGTGCATCTCAGTGTGGTATGGAATTAACTCCAATCAGGACTGCAAAGCTCTGCAGAGAGTTGTGCGCTTAGCTGAGTGCATCTTAGGGTATTCTCTCCCCTCTCTGCATGACATCTACCTCAAACTGTCGGCCTCAAACTGGCGGCCTGAGATCCCTGCTCCACCATTGGTCCCGGAATGGGCACCGCCCTGGAGGCCACCTGCCATGTCTCCACGTCCCTTGAGGCCTCCAGAGCACCCACCCCCCCTCCCCATTGGATGTTGTACGGCGCCGGTCGGGGGTAATGTCAGACCTGTATCCCCATGTCTTGTGTCTCCCTTCCTCTTGTGCCCATATATTGTCCTTCCTGTCCTCGTTCTGTCATCATTAGTTCATCAGTCCCCGTCTGTGTTTGATTACTCCTCAGCTGTTGCTGTTTTCCCTGATTATGTTCTATGTGTTCATAAGTCCTAAGTTTCCCCTGAGTCCAGGGGCATAGCCATCATTTCAAAGGTGGGGGGGACAGAATGTGTTATACCTGTTTTTTTCAGTTAACCCTTGTCTAATTGACATATTTTATTTTTAAATCATACCTTTTTGCTTAATATGCTTTATGATTATATTATTATATATGAAATATATAAAACAGAAGGAAAGAAAGAAAGAAAGAAAGAAAGAAAGAAAGAAAGAAAGAAAGAAAGAAAGAAAGAAAGAAAGAAAGAAAGAAATATAACAGCTTGTCACTGGCTGGCTTTTCCCTTAAAAGGACATCTTTGTACCTTATTTACCCCAAAAAGTTTCATAGTTGTTGTCAGCGAACCATCAGCCTTGTCAGGTCCCAACACTCAGCATACACGATCACAATCACCTGAATACTAACCACGCACACATGGCACCTCCTGATCACCACCTGCATATAACCATGAGCACTCCCCACTCATCTTTGTCTGGTAATGATCGTCGAGATCTTCAGACTCACCTGTTCCTCCTGCCACAGTCTCCGTGTCTCCAGCTACTGCCCTTACCAGTCTCCGTGATCGCCTGTCTGTTCCAGCCCCTGCTCTGTACTCCTGCAAGAGAGCCACGACCTCTCATCTTGAACCAGATAAGTCCATCCAACCACTCTCTGCTTCCTGCTACAGCTCCTCCACAGCCATCTCTCTTAATTCAATAAACCTCCTTCTGTTAACCACATTCTCCCCGAGTGGTCTTCCTCTGTTGTGTGACAGATTACCAGACCGTAGAAGGATCGCTACAGCATGGATCCACATCAACCCAACCCGCTCACCCTTCAGGATTTCATTCAAGCTATCAATACAGCACTCACCCCGCTCACTACTACCGTCACTTCCGCCTCTGTCAGTCCCATGGCCCACCCTACTCCGTTCTCGGGAGACACTGTGAATTGTAGCGGCTTCATCCTTCAATGTTCGCTCTATTTTGAGATGCAACCCAGAGCCTTTCCCACTGAACGCTCGAAGATAGCCTTCATGATCACCCTGCTTACCGGACGCGCTGTCCAGTGGGCAGAGTCCCTCTGGAATTCTGACAGCCCAGTGACGCACACTCCCGACTTTGTCTATACTGTGGGGAGAGCGGTCACATACTACAAACCTGTCCCGTACGTCCTCCCCGTCCGGCGGTGAGCACCATCCAATTGAACCCACAAATTAGCACTTTGACCCGTATGACCATTCAACTAACATCTCCTCACGCTTCCATCCCAGCACAAGTTCTCGTCGACTCTGGGTCGTCGGGGAGCTTCATCTCAGTAGAAACAATCAATCGGAAGCTTCACTCTCAGACCTTGAACATCCAAACCATCCAAGGGAAACCACTAGGTCGGGGCAAGGTCAAACACTGCTCCCCCTCTATCACAGGATAGGATAGTAGGATACCATAGGTAGGATGTCTGCATGAAGAGGTCCTGTCATTTCTGGTGCTGGAGCACTCCACCGTGGATGTCGTTCTGGGACGCCCGTGGCTCACGCAACACTCTCCCAAAATGGATTGGAGAAGCGATGAGGTTCTTCAGTGGAGCGATTACTGTAAACAACACTGTCTTCTCCGAGTATCTTCTCCTTCCAACTCACTCCTCCAAAATTGTTCCACTAGCGTGGAGACTCCCGAACCAGAGGCACTTTTCACCATACCCTACGAGTACGGGGCATTCCAGGACGTATTCAGTAAGGAAGCCGCTACAAAGCTACCACCACATAGGCCATGGGACTGTGCCATCGACCTGCTGCCTGAAGCTAAATTCCCGAAAGGTAGAGTATATCCCTTGTCCATCCCAGAGCAAGCTGCCATGAAGGAATACATTCAGGAGGCTATCCGGCAAGGCTTCATTCGCCCATCCACATCTCCAGCTGCGTCAAGCTTCTTCTTTGTCAGTAAGAAAGATGGAGGGCTAAGACCCATGTATAGACTACCGTATCCTGAACTCTCAAACCATCAAATTCCCATATCCTCTACCTCTAGTTCCAGCTGCCCTGGAGGAACTCTGTGGGGCTCGCATCTTCTCCAAATTGGACCTGCGAAGTGCCTACAATCTCATTCGTATCTGTCCAGGAGATGAGTGGAAGACGGCCTTTATCACCCCTACTGGCCACTATGAATATCTTGTTATGCCGTATGGACTGGCTAACTCTCCATCCGTCTTCCAGTGGTTCATGAATGAGGTGTTCCGACAGTTCCTCCTCTTAAGTTGTACATTAAGGTACATATTGGTACTCTAAGGTACTAATGTGCACCTTTTTGAGTATAAGTTACAAAGATGTCCTTATAGGGGTACTATTGCTTACATATTTTACATTGTATTTTGTGTGTACAGTACATGGCACACATAATGGATACTTGCACATTCACATACTACTTTATTCTGTTCTGTTCTATTATACAGTCCATTTTTCAGGAATTAAATACAAAAGTAATTCAAAACAAACTATTGCAAAGAAACTATGTACTGAGCTCAACTGACAAACATGTCAAGGTATGTAGACCCTAAATCAATTAAACAACGAGATTAAATACACATTTAGTTACATTTCCTTTAAGCTTTCTGGCTGGTTTGTTTAAAAGTAGTAGCTTTTTGACACAGTTTTAAAGCTAACATATCTAAATATATAAAGCTACTTAAAACTGAAGTATAAAAAAGTACAAATTAGTCAGATTAATCTATGTTACAAGGTATAAGAATTATCTTATCATAGACAATGCTGTAAATAATCTGTCCTTACCTCTGAAGCCTCACTGAAACGTTCTGCCTCATTCACTCTCAACTCTGAATTCACTTCTGCCTCTGTCTAAATAAAGTAGTGTTTGAAACATGTACATACAGGGAATAGTGACATACAGAAGAAAATAACAAATTAAGTACACTGCTGGACAATAACATCATTTGTATCCTAAATAATTTTGTAACATTTTAGTATGGGGAACACATATTCACTATTAACTATGAGGTTTGCCTCAAATTTACTGCTTATTAATAGCTTGTAAGGTAATCGTTGTAGTTGTTCAGTTTAGGTATTAGGTAGGATTATAGGATGCAAAATATGGTCACGAAGAATACCATACCAAGTTGTTTATTGTACTAATGTAATATATATATTTTACTAATAATGTGTTTTTTTATGATTGGTCCATATATAATCATACAAACACTTGTGTAGGCTATTAATATATTTTATACAATGTAAAAAGCAGCCAGGTGTTAAAAGCCACTCTTATCTGTTCTCACCTGTGAAGTGAATTTTTCTTGTGTGTCATCCTGATTCTGCCCTGACAAACCAAGGCTGTCTGTTTCTTGTTCATTCTTGACAACATATAACAACTTAAAATTAGTGCAATAATGAAAGAGCACCCCTAAATTAAGATTGTTCCTATATCGGATCGTCAATGCATGCATACTTGATTGAAATACATTATGTAGAGTTGGCAGAGTTAAACATGTCACAACGCTGTAAAATCTCAGTTCAACATAATCTTTATTCTTATTTGAAGGGTTCTGATAACGTAGAGTTATGAAACAATACACTGAAAATAAGTGCACGTTTGTCCAGGCAGCTTTTTTTTCTCCATATAATTAACATCCATATGATTAAACTATCTAATTATTCAACGAGAGCAATAGACAGAGTCACTCAACACTGTGCAACACTATTCAGATACCACATGCCAACTTACGCTGCATGACTTTTTCGTAAAAAAGGAGTGAAGATTTTTTTGCCGCTTTGAACTCATCGCGACCTCTATGAATGTTGAATACAGCGCCGGACCGCGAGTGCGAGCTATGGCGTGTCCTAACGTGACAAACTGAGTGACTGATTTCCATGGAAACGTAAACGTCATGTATAGACTATCTCGTCTTTTTGAAATTTAAACTTATGCATTTATATACATTGCTCCATTAAAACCTTAACATGTCGAGAACACAACTGTCCAATGAAAAAGTGCGGGGGACGAAATTACTTTTTATAAAAAGTGAGGGGGACATGTCCCCCACGTAATCTACGCCCCTGCCTGAGTCTTTGTCCATTCACTCGTCTATTACATTGTGTTACCTGTATTATGTTCATTAAAACCTATTCGACTTACCTGAAATCTCCGGCGTCCTTCCTGCACGACATGAACCTGACAGATGAACGGACCAGAAACAGAGAAGCGTGTGGTGCCTTTTTCCCCCGTTTGTTTTTCCAGTTTTGAAAGTTTTTTGTTTTCTCCTTTTTTTTCCCTCCACCCATGGCATGGATGTCACCACCGTCCGCGGCTCTCTTAGCCCGCCGTTCGCGGGAAATCTGCCGCCGTTCGTGGGAGATCGGTAGCGCCGCCCGCGGCTAATCCTAGTCCGCCGTTTGCGGGAGATTATCGCCGCCGTCCCCGGCTCACCAAACCCGCTGTTCGCGGGAAGCCCACTGCCGTTCGCGGCCGCCAAAAGCCAGCCGCTATTTATGGCCAGTGCAAGCCCACCGCCATTTGCGGCCAATGCAGGACGGCCGCTAGTGGCCAACGCAAGCCCTCCTGCAGAGGATATGACAAGTCCGCCGGCACTTGGTTCAGCGCTACTGGACTTGGCGCTACCATTGGAGTTTGCTGTGCCCATCCTAACCCCAGAATCTCCACTGGTTCCGTCCAGACTTTCTCTGTCTCTGCTGGTCCCGTCTAGCCCTCTGTCCCCTGAGTTCCCTAGGTTGGCCAGTTCCACTCCTCACAAGTGCTCTCCAGTGCCTGTTCCTCGCAGGTTCCCACCAGTGCCTGTTCCTAGACAGCGCCCTCCAGTGCCTACTCCTAGACAGTGCCCTCCAGTGCCTGCTCCTCGCCAGCGCACTCCAGTGCCTGCTCCTCGCCAGCGCCCTCCTGTGCCGGCTCCTCCAGTAGTAGCGCATCCAGAGTGCCCCTGAGAGTCAGCGCCACCAGTGCGCCCCCGATAGTCAGCGCCACCAGAGCGCCCCAAGAGTCAGCGCTTCCCGAGCGCCCCCGAGAGTTGGTCCCGTACAGCTCTCCTTCATCTCCGCTGGCCTCGTCCAGCTCACCTTCGTCTCCGCTGGTTTCGTCCAGTTCAGCGTTTCCCGAGCGCCCCCGAGACTCAGCGCTTCCCGAGCACCAGCAAGAAGCCGCGCTACCCGAGCGCCCCCAAGAGCCCGCTCCATTCCAGGAGCTCACCGAGTCCACTTCCTTACCAGGTCAAGAAAATATGATCATATTACTCCAATTATACAGTCTCTGCACTGGCTACCTATTAAGTTCCGTATCAGTTAAAAAATATTATTACTTGCCTAAAAGGCCCTAAATGATTTAGCTCCTGCATACCTAACTAATCTTCTATCACACTACAATCCATCCCGCTCCCTAAGGTCGCAAATCTCTGGACTCTTGGTAGTACCTAGGATAGCAAATTCCACTAAAGGAGGTATAACTTTTTCATATTTGGCACCCAAACTCTGGAATAGCCTTCCTGATAATGTTTGGGGTTCAGACACACTCTCTCTATTTAAATCTAGATTAAAGACACATCTATTTAGCCAAGCATTCATATAATGCATCTCACAATCTTGTACTGCCAGTATATCTGACCAAACGCACATTATTATGCTTTAGCTTGGGTTGAACTGATAATTTCATCCAGGGTTTTTCTTGGATGGAACAACTGCTACGCTAATTGTCTTTATTTGTTTATCTGTTTCTGCCACAGGATTAACATCCCGTGGTAACTAGGAATTACACAAGCTTCAGTCTGGATCTAACCCTTAAATGATCTGAGATGACCGAACACCTGAGAAGAGATGAGGAAAACCCCTCGGAAGACCTCAGAGGAAGCCAACCATCAGCGATTATACTGAATTAACTAAATTTTGCCATAAATGGTGGAACGGCACCTAGAGACAACCTCTACAGCCCCTACAGCCCTGAACGTCAGCGGAGTCTAAGACACATAGATGAGCCCCAGAGACAGATGCCCAGTGAGGACCCCGTCACCTAGACAGCCATCGGGAACTGGCCCCCCGACTGAGCCTGGTTTCTCCCAAGGTTTTTTCGCCATTCTGTCACAGATGGAGTTTTGGTTCCTTGCCGCTGTCGCCTCTGGCTTGCTTAGTTGGGGACACTTCATTTCCAGCAATATCACCGACTTCATGGCACAGATACTATTTAAAATGAACTGAGCTGGACAATGCCATTACTAAATTAAATAATGAAATGCCTTCAGCTGAAAATTGAGTGTTTAATCTTGTCATTTTACATTATTGACACACTGTTTTCCTATTTTGATATTGTGCAGTTGCTTTGTTACAATTTGTATTGTTAAAAGCGCTATATAAATAAAGGTGACTTGACTTGACTCCAGAGCCCGCTCCGTTCCAGGAGCTTACCGAGTCCACTCCAGAGCCCGCTCCGTTCCAGGAGCTCACCGAGTCCACTCCAGAGCCCGCTCCATTCCAGGAGCTCACCGAGTCCACTTCAGAGCCTGCTCCATTCCAGGAGCTCACAGAGTCCACTCCAGAGCCCGCTCCGGTCCAGGAGCTCACAGAGTCCACTCCAGAGCGCCCCCCAGAGGTTTTGGACTTCCCCAATACATTCTTTTGGGGGGGGGGGCTACCCACCATGGCCCACGGAGGCCCCTGATCACCATGGCTGCCCGAATCCCCTGCTCCACCATTGGTCCCGGAATGGGCACCGCCCTGGAGGCCACCTGCCATGTCTCCACGTCCCTTGAGGCCTCCAGAGCACCCACCCCCCCTCCCCATTGGATGTTGTACGGCGCCGGTCGCGCCTGTTCGGAGGGGGGGTAATGTCAGACCTGTATCCCCATGTCTTGTGTCTCCCTTCCTCTTGTGCCCATTTATGGTCCTTCCTGTCCTCGTTCTGTCATCATTAGTTCATCAGTCCCCGTCTATGTTTGATTACTCCTCACCTGTTGCTGTTTTCCCTGATTACGTTCTATGTGTTTCTAAGTCCTGAGTTTCCCATGAGTCTTTGTCCATTCACTCATCTATTACATTGTGTTGCCTGTATTATGTTCATTAAAACCTATTCGACTTACCTGAAGTCTCCGGAGTCCTTTCTGCGCGACACGACCCTGACACAAACGCTGCAAAAGCAGAGCTGCTAAAATCATCAAAGACTGATGATCATCCTTGTAACCATCTTTTCTTTTTACTGCCATCTGGCAAGCGCTTCCGGAGCATGATGGCGAAAAGGGAGAGCCTAGACAGCCATCGGGAACTGGCCCCCCGACTGAGCCTGGTTTCTCCCAAGGTTTTTTCGCCATTCTGTCACCGATGGAGTTTTGGTCCCTTGCCGCTGTCGCCTCTGGCTTGCTTAGTTGGGGACACTTAATTTCCAGCAATATCATCGACTTCATTGCACAGATACTATTTAAAATGAACTGAGCTGGACAATGCCATTACTAAATTAAATAATGAAATGCCTTCAGCTGAAAATTGAGTGTTTAATCTTGTCATTTTACATTATTGACACACTGTTTTCCTATTTTGATATTGTGCAGTTGCTTTGTTACAATTTGTATTGTTAAAAGCGCTATATAAATAAAGGTGACTTGACTTGACTCCAGAGCCCGCTCCGTTCCAGGAGCTTACCGAGTCCACTCCAGAGCCCGCTCCGTTCCAGGAGCTCACCGAGTCCACTCCAGAGCCCGCTCCATTCCAGGAGCTCACCGAGTCCACTTCAGAGCCTGCTCCATTCCAGGAGCTCACAGAGTCCACTCCAGAGCCCGCTCCGGTCCAGGAGCTCACAGAGTCCACTCCAGAGCCCGCTCCGGTCCAGGAGCTCACCGAGTCCACTCCAGAGCCCGCTCCGGTCCAGGAGCTCACAGAGTCCACTCCAGAGCACCCCCCAGAGGTTTTGGACTTCCCCAATAATATTTTTTTGGGGGGGCTACCCACCATGGCCCACGGAGGCCCCTGATCGCCATGGCTGCCTGAGTCCCCTGATCCGCCATGGCTGCCCGAATCCCCTGATCCGCCATGGCTGCCCGAGTCCCCTGATCAGCCATGGCCACCCGAGTCCCCTGATCCGCCATGGCGGCCTGAGATCCCTGCGTTCTATGTGTTTCTAAGTCCTGAGTTTCCCCTGAGTCTTTGTCCATTCACTCATCTATTACATTGTGTTGCCTGTATTATGTTCATTAAAACCTATTCGACTTACCTGAAGTCTCCGGAGTCCTTTCTGCACGACACGACCCTGACACAAACGCTGCAAAAGCTGAGCTGCTAAAATCATCAAAGACTGATGATCATCCTGGTAACCATCCTTTCTTTTTACTGCCATCTGGCAAGCGCTTCCGGAGCATGATGGCAAAAAGGGAGAGCCTTAGGAGGAGTTTCTTCCCCCAGGCCATCAGGCTCCTAAACTCAAACTCGGTCTAATAACATCCACATGACTCAATTTAATAAACAGTCAGATATTCACTATTCTCCATAATCCGTATTGCTGCTATGTTTATACCCTGTACAACCTGTTTGCATATTCCTCTTGCACATCCCTGCTTATATTATTATTTATTAAGTCCACAGTATACTGTTCTGCACATTTTACAATTTATTCTTCTTTATTTTTTCTTATTATTATATATTTTTTTGTTTTACCTATATTTAAGTATATTCTGTGTTACATATTTTGCACTGTCCATTGAGCAGACCTGACCTGACTTACATTTCACTACAGATTATATTCTGTATAAAATTGAGTATGTGATGAATAAAACCTTGAATCCTTGAGGAACTATCAACTTGAACAAGAACTGGTTCTGTGAAATAGCTATTGCTAAAAGAGTGATAAATGCTAAACAATACTCAACCATGAGAGAGAGGAAATCCATGGCTTATGTAGTGTGTGTGATTGGTTACAGCTGTGGGTGAAATCAGTGCAATAGATGATGGGAAATGTAGTCTGGGGTATAGTGTAACAGTCTTTGTAGTGTGAGAGTTCATGTGGAGAGCGGGTGACCTTTGATGGTGAGTGAAAGTTCATAGACCGGATTCGTGACACTAGCACTATTGCTCATACACAGAGTTAGGGGTTAGGACAAAACATAACTATAATTTTTGAGTACTATCAATCCAGTGCTGTCGTGCATTTATACAGAGCTCTATTATTTGTATTATTACAACATCTTTTGGCAGAATGGTCTTAGCCAGTGCTTAATTTGTACATTTTGAGGTCCCGGAACAAAGCGGAGTGACGGATCTGGCATGTGATTAGAGGAGGGAGAGGTAACGGAACATTCGCGTGATCACATTGGTGGGCCATTTTAAGTGATTAACAGTGTGCATCAGTTGCTTTTATTAGAGTTAGTAGGCTACATGAAAAAGCAATGACATTTTGAAACCGCAATTTCCTGGCCTGGGAAAAAATAAATAATGGAATTGTATTTCACAAATCTCTGTAATAGAGTTTTTATGTCACGGTTCATAGAGTCACTGTCTCATCCTTGCATGTCTGTGTGGTGTGCTGCGTGAGTGGGTGTGTCCGAGCTCCTCATTAAGGGTTATCAGCCCCAGCTGTGGCTCATTACTGGGGCTATTTAAGATTAGCTAACACTCCTCTCATTGTCAGATCCTCAAAGATTATCTGTGTCCCTGTCCTGCTTCTCGTTCTGTCTTCTGGGGTGTTCCGGTCTCCACTCTGGCTTCGGAGGATTCTGCGGGTGGATTTGGGTGCCCATTGC
This sequence comes from Ptychobarbus kaznakovi, assembly GCA_027422405.1. Lineage (NCBI taxonomy): Eukaryota > Metazoa > Chordata > Actinopteri > Cypriniformes > Cyprinidae > Ptychobarbus > Ptychobarbus kaznakovi. The sequence continues at coordinate 14,716 of JAPDDN010000521.1, forward strand.
GTCCCTGCGCCCATCTTCCCTCCACACTGTGCAAGAGCTCTGAACCTTCCAGCGACTTTGTTTGATCTCAATAAACTGTTGTTTATCCGCTATTGAATCCTTTGTCTTGATTACCTGACAGAAGGATCTGACCATTGATTGATTCAGCGGGAGCCTTAAACTTTCAAGGATTACTCGAGAAGAAAAACGCGCGATTGGATCGTCAGGAGGAGCAGATGCTCGTGGCTGGACAAGCCGTGCAAGCGTTAGTGGCGCAGGTGTCCGAGCTCACCACTCAACTTCAACAACTAAGGATGCCCACTGCGCCACTCCCACCGCCTGTTCCCCCAGCTCCTCTTAACAGCGCGACTCAACGCGAGCCGCGGCTGCTGGCACCGGAGACATACAACGGTGAGCCCAACTTATGTCGAGCTTTTCTCGTAAAATGCTCAATGTTTTTCTCTCTGCAACCGCAGACTTTCGCCACAGAGGAGTCCAAAGTGGCGTTAGTTCTCACCCTGCTGTCTGGGAAGGCGGCTTTATGGGGAACGGCGGTGTGGGAGAATCATCATTCCTGCTGTTCTTCGTTCCACGCACTGTCTGAGGAGATAAAGAGGCTCTTCGACCGCGCGGTAGTCGGGCGCGAAGCGGCACGTAGGCTGGCCGATCTCCGCCAGGGTGAAAGATCTGTCTCGGACTTCTCCATCGAGTTCCGAACCCTGCCGGCCGAGTGCAAGTGGAACGAGGAGGCGCAGTGGGATATGTTCCTGCATGGGTTAGCTGACCGGATCCAGAGGGAGATATTTGCCAGGGAGTTACCTACCAGCTTGGATGGACTGATTGATTTATCTCTCCGTGTGGACTCACGGCTACAGCAACGTGAACCAGCGAGCTCATCATCAGCCATGGTCACCCATTCCTGATTATTCCCCTGTCGAGCCTGGATGTACGGTCAGCCACCTGTCCGACAGCGAACCCATGCAGGTTGGTAAAGCTCGGCTTTCCCGGGTGGAGAGAGAGCGTTGACGAGCTAGAGGATTGTGTTTGTACTGTGGTGCGTCAGGGCACTTCCTGGACGAATGCCCAGTAAAAGCGCAAGCCCAGCAGTAGAAATGAGGTTACTGTTGGGTGGAGTATCGTTGAACCAATCCTCAAACACCACTCTCCTCCCGGTAAGACTGCAATGGGCAGCCGGAAGACATGACGGTTCGGCGTTGCTGGATTCGGGAGCAGAGGGGAACCTCATGGACCGAACTTTGGCTCACCGGCTCAATATTCCCACCACCTCACTCCGCCACAAGATCCCGGTCAGTGCACTCAACGGACAACCACTTTCCGACATCACTCACTCCACCATACCAGTCACACTCACCAGGCATCTGGCAATCATACAGAGACAGTGGAGTTTTTATCACTGACTCACCTATGGCCCCGGTGGTGCTGGGCCATCCCTGGCTCACCCGGCACAACCCTAGAGTCAATTGGGGCCAGAGTTCCGTCTCTGCATGGAGTGACAAATGTTATGCGTCTTGTCTTGTGTCTGCTTGTTCCCCTGTGTCTTGTGTTTCATTGCAGGATGAGGCGGTGAATCTGTCAAACGTGCCCAAGGAGTACCTCGACCTGAAGGAAGTGTTCAGTAAGTCCAGGGCTGCTTCTCTTCCTCCACATCGTCCCTATGACTGTGCTATAGATTTAGTACCAGGTATGTCTCCGCCTAAGGGCAGGTTATACTCGCTTTCTGTTCCTGAAAGGGGGGCCATGGAGAAATATATTTCTGATTCTCTAGCAGCCGGGCTCATTAGCCCTTCCTCTTCTCCCGCTGGGGCGGGGGTTTTTTTGTGGGGAAGAAGGATGGTTCACTGCGACCTTGCATTGATTATCGAGGGTTGAACAACATCATGGTAAATACTTACCCTTTGCCGTTGATGTCTTCAGCTTTTGAGCGGTTGCAGGGAGCATCCGTCTTCACCAAATTAGATTTGCGTAACGCTTATCATTTGGTCCGCATAAGGGAGGGGGATGAGTGGAAAACCGCATTTAATACCCCCAGGGGGCACTTTGAATATCTTGTTATGCCCTTCGGGCTGTGCAACTCCCCTGCGGTTCTCCAAGCACTTGTTAATGACGTGCTGAGAGACATGGTCGATCAGTTCATATATGTCTACCTGAATGACATATTGATATTTTCTTCCTCTCTCCAGGAACATGTTCAGCACGTCAGGCGAGTGCTCCAGAGGCTGCTCGAGAATGGGCTTTTTGTCAAGGCGGAGAAATGCGCGTTCCATGCACAGTCAGTTCCGTTTTTAGGTTACATCATCTCGTCCGAGGGGATGCGCATGGATCCCGACAAGGTTAAGGCTGTGGTGGATTGGCCAACCCCAGATTCCCGTAAGGCCCTGCAGAGGTTTCTGGGGTTCGCCAATTTCTACAGGCGTTTTATTCGCAATTTCAGCCAACTAGCCGCTCCTCTGACTGCCTCTACCTCCACCAAGACGACGTTCAGGTGGTCTGGTGCAGCTGAGGCTGCATTTACCATCCTCAAGAGCCGCTTTGTTTCAGCTCCCATTCTTATTGCCCCTGATCCCACACGTCAGTTTGTGGTGGAGGTCGATGCGTGGGGGTAGGTGCGGTTCTTTCCCAGCGCTCTTCCTCGGACGACAAGATGCATCCTTGCGCTTTTTTTCTCATCTTTGTCTTCCGCCGAACGCAATTACGACATTGGTAACAGAGAGCTGCTGGCAGTCAAGTTAGCCTTGGAGGAGTGGCGTCATTGGTTAGAGGGTTCAGGGGTACCCTTTATTGTCTGGACTGAGCATAAGAACCTTGAGTATATTAGATCCGCTAAAGGTCTTAACTCCAGGCAGGCTCGGTGGGCACTTTTTTTCGGCCGTTTTGATTTTTCTCTTTCTTACCGTCCGTGTTCCAAAAACATCAAACCCGATGCGTTATCTCGCATTTTTGATCATTCCGAGCGCCTGTCCACTCCCGAGTGTATTATACCTGAGAGACTCGTAGTCTCTACACTCACATGGGTGGTCGAATCGAAGGTTCGCACAGCCTTAGAAGGGGTAACGCCTCCGCCCGGGTGCCCACCGGGTCGGTTATTTGTGCCGGAGAGATTACGGTCTGACGTCATTCGGTGGGGTCACTGTTCCAATGTGGCTTGTCATCCAGGAGTGAATCGTACCGGCTTTCTTGTTAAACAGCGATTCTGGTGGCGTTCCATGGCTCGTGACATCCGAGATTTTGTTTTGGCCTGCTCAGTTTGTGCTCGTGGTAAGACTTCCAATCGACCCCCAGAGGGGTTACTTCAACCGCTGTCGGTCCCTTCGAGACCCTGGTCCCACATCGCGCTCGATTTTGTCACTGCCCTCCCGCCCTCCCAGGGCAATACGGTCGTTTTGACCGTAGTGGACCGGTTCTCGAAGGCGGCCCATTTCATTCCCTTGCCCAAATTACCCTCTGCCAAGGAGACAGCGGTTACTGTCGTTGATCACGTCTTTCACATTCATGGCCTCCCGATGGACGTGGTTTCCGACAGGGGACCCCAATTTGTTTCCAAATTTTGGAGAGAGTTCTGTCGTTTACTGGGGGCGAGTGTCAGTTTGTCTTCTGGTTTTCATCCTCAGAGCAACAGCCAAATGGAGCGGGCCAACCAGGACCCTGAGAGAGTGTTACGATGTTTGGTCACTCAGAATCCCGCCTCCTGGAGCCAGCACCTCTCATGGGTTGAGTACGCTCATAACTCGTTACCAGTGTCGTCCACGGGCCTCTCGCTTTTTGAGTGTAGTTTAGGTTACCAGCCACCTATTTTTCCTAGTCTGGAATCCGAAGTCGCGGTCCCCTCTGCCCACGCCTTCGTCCAGAAGTGCCATCACACTTGGAGAAGAGCCCGTGAGACTCTCCTCCGAGCGGGAGCGCGCACTAAGGCTCAGGCCGATCGCCACCGGTCAAAGCCTCCCGTATACGTCATTGGTCAAAAAGTGTGGCTTTCTTCTAAGAACATTCCGCTCCGCTCCGTCTGTAATAAACTCTTTCCCAAATTCATTGGCCCGTTTCCTGTCACCAAGATCCTTAGTCCGGTGGCAGTCCGCCTCAAACTTCCTCCAGCGTACAGGAGAATTCATCCCGTGTTTCATGTCTCTAAATTAAAGCCCGTTTTTCGTTCAACCCTTAATCCGCCTGCCCCGGTTCCTCCACCGCCGCGTCTCGTAGACGGGGAACCAACGTATTCGGTCAATCGTATTCTGGACTCGAGGCGGAGGGGACGCGGATTCCAGTATTTGGTGGACTGGAAAGGTTACGGTCCGGAGGAGAGAAGTTGGGTTCCTGCCAGGGACATTCTGGATCACTCCCTTATTGATGATTACAATCAACGGGTAAGGTTGGCTGGGAGCGCCAGGGGGCGCTCCTAGGAGGAGGGGTACTGTCACGGTTCATAGAGTCACTGTCTCATCCTTGCGTGTCTGTGTGTTGTGCTGCGTGAGTGGGTGTGTCCGAGCTCCTCATTACGGGTTATCAGCCCCAGCTGTGGCTCATTACTGGGGCTATTTAAGATCAGCTAACACTCCTCTCATTGTCAGATCCTCAAAGATTCTCTGTGTTCCTGTCCTGCTTCTCGTTCTGTCTTCTGGGGTGTTCCGGTCTCCACTCTGGCTTCGGAGGATTCTGCGGGTGGATTTGGCTGCCCATTGCGTCCCTGCGCCCATCTTCCCTCCACGCTGTGCACGAGCTCTGAACCTTCCAGCGACTTTGTTTGATCTCAATAAACTGTTGTTTATCCGCTATTGAATCCTTTGTCTTGATTACCTGACATTTTAATCATTTTAATTTAATAATTTTAATAATTAATCATGTCCAAAATTTTGTGGGGGATTGTGTGTATATTACATAGTTTCCATCATTCCCGCAGCTTTAAAGTTTATAATGAGGAAAATTCCTGCAAAAATGTATTGAATATAGCATATAGGTTAGATAAGTAAATAAATCCACACAAACTATCAAATTAAATCTGAAAACACGTGAGTGATTCAGCTGGACTGCATCTTCTCTCTTTCACTCTCTCTCATCTGCAATACAACAAGCTGCTGCACGCTGTCGCTGATCCAAGACATTCAATCGCATCTCAGGACAGTTGACAGAATTGTCACTTGCTTAATCGGGTCATCGTTGCATCCTCACAAAAATGTATAATTTGCAGGTCTTTTTACTCGCGCGCTCCAGAGGCTGTTTAAGGCTCAGCGCTCAGTCACACCCAAAGCCGCCTATATGGTGAGTATCATATTGAGTTATTTTTCCTAGTTTGTTGTTGATCTTAAGTGGCCAAATACACACAAAATTATGCAAAAATTGCCATCCTGGCGAGTATCCAGGTTTTTTCTTAAGTAAATGTGAACAGTTGAGAAAGAAAACGAATGCACAAACTCAACTGCTGATCTAAAACTCCACCGTGCCACCCCCACTTCATTCTCATAATTAAATACGATTTTAAAGATGTACGTGAAAGACTGGATCATTTGTTTATTGATACAACTGCATGAAAATAAAAGCAGACACTGGCATGTTTTCTGATTATTATTTTTCCCCTACTCCAACGTAAAATAAATAAATAGGCCTAAATAATAATGATAATAAATAACCACTATTAAAGCTGCAAACGCAAATTAAGTGTACAAGCCTGAAGTGGCTATGGGAAGATTTGGGAGCATCCTCGTTGAGCAGCACAAAACAGCTAGTCAGGGCTTAATCTGAACAAATCCAGTCCGGATCGGCACCTCCGAATTCCGATCATCTAATTTGGCAAAAGACGTTCGTGTCAGGGTTATTATAGTTTTGCATTTTTGTTGTATTTTTTAATAATTTGGTTAATTTTAGTTTAGTTTTTATTTTGTGAACAGTTTTTTACCCTATACAGGTAAGTTTGCGTTTTAATTTGAGTTTTAGTAATTAAAGTTTAGCAGAATTAAAATTGCAGATCAAAGACATTTTAATTTAAGCTTATTGATGCAAACCATAGCAACACTAAATTAAAGCATGCTGAGATTGATTAGAAAATGAATATTTATTTTTGATTATTTTATTTAGTTGCTGTTGGTTTCGTTTTGTTTCAGTTTTTCATTTATTTTGAATTTTTTTTAATTCTCTTTCTTGCCTAAATGCCTTTATTTTCATCAAATAAAGTTATTAATACGACATATTTTACAGTTTAAACATCTATGCAACATTTCTTATATTTAAACTTGTTTTTAAAATAAGCATTTTTAGAAGCAAAAATTACAAATTTCATATTCGGAAAAAAGACCAATGCGGCTCGTTTATGTGACTTGGTTTGCTTTGCATTAAATACAATGGGTTTATAGATTAAATTGAAACAAACCTATATTTGACCAAAAAAAGGTTATATTCTTACCTTTCAGAAGTGCGTGTCTGGCTTTAAAACTCACCGGACATCACCAGCAGCGAAAGTCATTCATGTCTGTATAGTTTTAATCGTTTTGATGACATTTATGAATGTACATTATGAAATTTTGCATGTAGAGTAGCCTATTTACGGTGCTCAGTTGGGGGGCGGCGCGGGAGCACCATGACTATGAAGCAAAGTTAATTTAGATTTAGAGTAACTAAGGGGTGATAACTTGTTGACATGAGTGCAATAATTCCAAACGAATGCCCACAAGATAAACTAAAAATAGACGACTGAATTCGCCTTATGAACGCGCTGGTGAACCGACAAAACATGCTACCTATCAGATTGTGCTACCGATAATATATTTGCATTATTTTAAGGGTACGTTTGGGGTAAGGGTAGGTGTGGACGGGTAGGTTTAGGGTAGGGGTAGGTATGGACATTTAAAAAAGCCTCAAACCACATGAATAAGATGCTGGTAGCACAATCTGATAGGTAACATTTTTCGCTATCGATTTGTCATACCTATCTTTTTTAATGGGAAGTAGCACAATCTGAGCATGTTGCACAAATCGACAGAACACCGGCCCTCTGTAGGCTATTGATCCGTGCATTATGTCTTGTGAGAGCAGAGCAATTTCAACACGTCTTTTGCATGCTCAGGTTCTTTATTTCAAATGTGGATGTGCAGCAAGGGTGGTCATTATAGATGATTTTTCGTATATGCACACTATAGGTCAACACAAACGTCTTTCATTGGCGCGTGAAACATCTTAGCTAGGAAACATCTGCATTGGCAAAATGAGCCATGTTTCATAATAAGCTCCTTTAAATAGCCTACTGGCCCAGTCAGGAAGCCTGGCTGTACACTCAAGCATAGTGATAACTTCAGACAGCTGAGTCCAGTTTTACACTGTTGTTATGCCTGGTAAATTAGCATGCAGAGGTGGAGACCACCAAATACGGTTTAGGAACGAAACGCTAAAAATAGCCAGACAGGCAGTAAACTCAGTCAAGATCACCAAGACCAGGAATTTAATACACAAAACATCAAACGGTAGGGAAATTATCGTGGCTTGAAAGTGAGTTTGTTTAATTAGTAAGCTTTCTGGGCTTAAGTAGTAAGTGTTGAATGAATTTAAAAAAAGAAAATGACGTTTTACATGTCAGTCTGTGATCTCTGCTGTCAAAAGCTTTAGAAGCTCCATTAGATTTTGTTAACTGCAATTTTGTGTGAAAAATTAAATGGACGAATGTAATGCTTAGAGTTGTACTCTAAGCAATACAACATACTCTCTGAGCACAACTCTAAGCATTACATTCGTCCAGCACACTCGTCCATGATTATTCGAGATGTATGCTGCTCACTCTCTTTTTAGCTTGTTGAAATCAAATGTTTTTAATTTTGTCTTACATAATAATAATAAAAAAAAAAAAATAAATAATATATATATATATATATACATTTACATTTACATTTATGCATTTAGCAGACTCTTTTATCCAAAGTGACTTACAGTACATTCAGGCTATACAGTTTTTTGTCAGTATGTGTGTCTAGGATATATACATAAAATATGTCACTCTTGAAAATAGTAATTTTCTTCTTATTGGTTAACACACTCACTGAATATCTTTGGTGTAACATTTATTTTTACCTCACAACATCACACATAATTGGTACTGCTGTTATTTCAGACTCCAATAAGACATCAGCTCCAGTTATAGGCCTGTGATCTCATGATCCCCACCTCCATTCTCAAAATAAGTCTAGGTTAGACAGCCAGCTGTGAAAGCAGTCATCACACACCCTGTCTCTGATGAGTGTTGGCCCGGCATTATATTTTTTACTCTGTCTAAATGAGATTCCATTAAACATAGGCTTATTCCTGAATAATTAGGGGCTGAGTGACAAGGAAAGCCAAGGTCAAGCCTCCACCATCAAAAGGTCAACTCAAGAGAGTCCCTACTATTGCTGATCAGATGAGATTCGTGAGAAGCACCGGATATGTGTCTGTATGTGTGTGTGTTCGGGAGATGTCAGACATAAAAGCAGTGAGATAAAACATATCATTAGAGTGTGCTGGGTTCTAATGCTGTAAATATGGTGGCCACATAGGGCATTCTGACATGTTATTTGCTGCTTCAGACAAGTTGGTTAGGTAGTAATTGCCTGTGTAAGGAGGTGTGTGTTTATGAGTGTCTGCACGTAGTATTGATGTGCTGTTTGATGTGTATCCCAGAGGTCAGTCTCCTCACTCCCGTTTCAATAGGAATTTTACTCCAAAGTGTTTCATATTGCAAGTTAAAGTCATTATAAAATGTCAACTCAGTATTTCTCAGATGAATACTGGTGAATAGATGAATAGATGGTTTGAAGTATTAAAATGTAATGGTGTTAAAATCATCATTTGAAAAATGATGTCAATCAAACAGTTTAAATTCCCATTGAATTAATTAATTAATTTATTAATTCATTAATTTTGTCTGTCCATCTGTCCGTCTGATTGTGTGATTCAGTGGTTAGATACAAATAGGTATTTATATTTGCCTTTGATAGTGTGTAACTCACAGTATTTTGTGCATAATATAAATGCAAAAGCTAAAACTATGAAGACTTTATAAAGTCATTCATTATTTAGCTGTGACAAGTAACAGTAATAATATACTATAAAAACCAAGTTAACTTGTCTGAACAGGACTGCTTTGTTCATATGCTATAGTAATATGTAGTTTATTATCATGTAATGTCTATGATAAGTATTACTACAAACATATTATGAACCCCCAGTTAAGTCATCCAGGACTACTTGTTAAATATATTTTACAGTAATATGTAGTTTATTAGCATTTAAACTACAGGGCTGTTTAATTCTTCTGAATTGAATCTGATGAATCAGATTTGTTGACAGACATGCCACTAATGTGAGCAATTATTTTTCAGGAAAAACACTGTTAAAGTAATTTCAGGTAGGTCTTGACCACAATACACAATATAATTCCATTTCAAGTCACCAAATAATTTCAGTAATTTTAAAGTTTTTTACAGCCTAATACAGCAAAAGAACCAAAACCCAACAAGCAAATTAATAATAATCAAAATAAAACAATATGATTAAAAATAGCCATCTATTCCTCTTTTTCCCCAAGAAATGTGTTTTACTATCAATAGAAAGCATGCTTTCTTTCTCCCACTCTCTCTCATACAAACACATGCACAGAAACGTACACATGCTTACAACTCACACACACATAATGTACATACTTGTTGTCAGCGCTGCTACGCGTTTGTATCAAAAACAGTTTTGCAGCTGAAAAGCTACTTTTGACGTTTCTCAGTAGCAATGTGCTAATATCACAGTTCTTGAAGCAGTTAAGCTTAAGGCTACAAACGCTAGGTACTTTTTCCTTGTACTGTGCACAAACAGAATTGTCCAACCCACTTCCTCGCTGACCTGCATTCACATTGCACTTTAATCAGTCTAAAAATCTCCAAAAAGAAAACCGAGATAAAAACACTCTTGTTCAGCATAATGGAGTCCATCATAATGTTAACTTTGTGGCTTATTATTTTGAGTCATTTGGGGCGTGGTGACATACGGTCCTCTCACATGCAAAAAGGCAAGTTCACACCGCACAGACAAATGCCAAGAAACAAGTTGGCTCAAGTTGACTGTTGGATTTAGAATTTTTATGAAAATGACATGTTCACACTGCCCAACAAACTTTGAGTCAAAGAGAGTCAAGTAACACAGTGTCTACACCGGATGCGACAGTTGTTGCATCACGTCCCATCCAGTGTAGACAGCATCACTGATTATAATCAATAGAACCTCATTGTATTTTGTTGCATTGCGCCGCGTCGCTCGTGTCCGGTGTAGATGCTTCACTTTGTAAGCCACAATCAAAGTGTAACTTTTATTAATGTCTTTGTGTGTAATTCTTCGCCTGAAAGACAGCGAATAAAATGAAAGAGGCCGTGGTTGAAACTCGCTTTAAGTGAAATACGTGCATCATCATGGCAACGGTTTGTGGCCACATCAGATTACATCAGAGTTTGTTGTCATTTGCTGTAAAATCATTTCACACTGCTCAGATATTCCATTACCCAACAAACGCCGATTAAGCATGTTCAGTCAGGTGAAAACAAACTCGAACCAATGCCAATAAACACCAACAAGGGTAACACACTAATCCAACAAACTCTTGTTTGCTGGCGTTTGTCTGTGCAGTGTGAATTGGCCGTAATATGTTGAGGAATGCCATCAGAATGCCATCAAATCTATGTTAGAAGGCCAGTTCCTGCGTCAGCAGTATCACACGCATGTGTTGTGGTACTCTCATGAATGTCGGTGGATGCTGACTGGAACAGAATACATTTTTGAATAAAGTCATTATTTTAGTTTACTTTGCACACAAAATTATTATTGTAGCTTCATAAAATTCAACCACTGATGTCTCATGGGCTATTTTAACAATATCCTTATTATGTTTCTGGAGCTTGTTTATTGTATTTCTAGACCTTGAGCATGGTATTTCCCTAGCTGTTTATGCAGGGTCAGAAAGCTCTCGGATTTCATCAAAATATCTTAATTTGTGTTCCGAAAATGAACAAAGGTCTTACTGGTTAAGAATGACATGAGGGTGAGTAATTAATTACATAATTTATTTTTTATTTTTTGGTGAACTATCCCATTGCAAAAGCAAAAGTGTTTTGCAATTCAGCCTGAAAACAGTAAGTACATTGTACCTAACAATTTATTATTTATTTAGAAGCAAGTCATATTAGTTAAAAGTAGTGTAAAGTTGGACAGAAATTAGTCTTAAAAAAGTATTTTAAGGACAAAAACCTGACAAATGTCTTGAAATACATAATTTGAAAAAATGTCTTGAGGTGTGTTAACCATAGTGTACGGGGAATGATTGACTCCAGCTGTTGAATTATTGGAAAACAAGGTGTGGTGGATTATTCATCTGCCTGTCGTCAATTATTCCTCATGTAATAACCTCTTTATAACAATGTAATGCAGTCTCTGTCATTTTTTTAGTAAGAATGACTCATCATACGCTCACTGTGCTCATATCAGTGCCTTGTTAGCGGGGGACTGTTTGTGTAAAATCATCACACAAGCCCTCCAACCACACTGGAGAGGTAGTATCAACCCCACATTTCCAGACACTTCTGTGGGAAGAAGAAGAGACTCAGACAGCCCTTTGATTTTTCTCTCTTGGATAACATTCTTTGAATGGTGCCCACAGTAATGTGTGCTTATTTTCCCCTCTCCCTTTCTTTTACCTTTAGTTATAATCTTAGCTAAAAGGGCACTGCCTACACCTACTAGAGTCATGCTGTCACCACTGCTTATGATATGAACAGCTGAAGTTATATATAGACTTACTTCAAAATATGTCCTGTGTTCCTGCATAGTAACAAAAAATATTTAGGATTCAGAAAATGTCCAACTGAAAGCAAGTTTGTTTACTGTGTTAATCTAAAGCAACGGTTTAATGTATTGATGAAAACATGCAGATGGTTAAAATAATCACTGTAAGTTGCTTCAAAAACTATTTATATGACTGCTTTTCAATACAGTGTGTAAATAGAGATTAGTAGCATCTGGTAACTTTGCCCTTGCAGCCTACCAGCATTTCATGAAGGGCTTGCCATTATTTGATGGTGAAGTGTGTGGTTTTATGAATAGTTGTAATTTATACTTTTGAGTTCTGACAGAAAAACAACATTCTCAAAAACCAGAACATGCCCACACTAGTCATAATGATGAAAACATTTTTATTTCAATGTTGCAAGTAAACTGTAATTGCTACAACATCCAATCAATATAACACATCAACTGCAAATAATTTCAAACAAACAAACTATTATTTTTTTTTTTTTTTTTTTCATTTTTTTTTTTTTTTTTTTTTTCAGACAAAACTTTATCAGCAAGTATATATACTGGATATATATATATATTCTAACCTTAAAAACATAATTTGTTTTTAAACTGTAACATATGCAGTGCAAAAATGAGTTATAGAGTATAATTCATTATAAATATTCTGTCTTTTGAAATCAGTAAATAGAGGTATCAAGAAAAAAATATAGAGTATAATTCATAGAATATCCCCCTTTTACACTGTTTGCTGTAATTTATTATGAGGTATTTCCATTATAATACCCCCTTTTACACTGTGGTTTATGTGTATGAACATATCTTTAAAATCTGTTTGGAAATTTAAAGTTTAAGAAATGAGTTTAAGAAAAATATGTTTACAGGCTTGTTCCCCATTTACAAGCTGACCAGTTGAAATGAGTTTAAGAAAAATATGTTTACTTCTGTAGGCTTGTTCCCCAAAGTCCCTCTAAATGATTGACCAGTGAGCTTTAATTACTTCTGAGCACACTTCACACCATAAAAATGTCTCTGAATTAGGACACCGCAAGCCCACAAGAGTCTTAAAAGAAAGGACAGGAATGTATGATTGGTGTATGAAGACACAGAATACCGCAAGCCCACAAGAGTATGCTTTTTTCCAAAGAAAGGACAGGAATTCTGTGAGATTAAAGACATTTGGCAAGCTTAAAAATATGCTTTTTTCCATCATTAGTACCAGGAGCTTAAATTTTTCATAAACTCTATTTTGTTCTACTCTGGTTTGTTTCCCCTAGTCAAATGTGTAGTTAAAATAACATACTGATTAGTTAATTTTTTCAATCTATTTTGTTCTAAAACTCTGGTTTGTTTCCCCTATTCAAGGTGGTTAATTTTATACTGCCCTCTATGAATCATAGTACACCATATTCTTCTCTTTGCTGTTTCTAGCTTTTGTTAGGATGGAGCTTTTTTTAGAACTTCACTTTCTCAGCAAATGCACAGTAACAAACTCTTCTCTTTGCTGTTTCTAAAAAGCAGCTGAAGTTTATTTGTATGTGTTGCTTCTGCTTTCAGAACTGCATCATGCAATGCACAGTAACAAACTCATCTTGGTATTTAGCTCAAAAAGCAGCTGAAGTTTATAAACACCTTATTTTATTTAAAGCTAGCTCCGGATTGTTATGGTCTTTTGGTATTTAGCTATTTCATGAATTCATAAACACCTTATTTTATTTAAAGCTTTACTAAATTTAAAGGAACTTTTTCATTTATAGTTGTGGGCTGTGCATCTGTTATCTGCTGTCAACTTTACATATAATACATATATATAACATACCTACAATTTTCTTTGGCAACTTATAATTGCTTACTGTGCAAAAACTTTACATATATACATATTTATAACATACCTACAATTTTCTTTGGTGCTAAAAACTTATAATTGCAAAAAATAATGTACAGTTAAAAACATTTTGACTTTTCAACATATAAGTATTATACATTTTGTTTTCAACTTTGTAAGTAAATAATTTGTTTTAAAACATTATAAGTAAATCACAAGTACATCCCCAGTAAGTAAATAATTTGTTTTAAAACAGTTTTTTAAACAATTTACAAATTGCCTTTTAAGTAGATTTTTTAATGTTTAAAAATGTAACTAAATATAACACTAAATAATAGTTTTAAGTAGATTTTTTAATGTTTAAAAATGTAACTAAATATAACACTAAATAATAGATTAATAATTTAATCATTAATTAAGAATTAAATGCAATAAATATTTTTTATTTTATAATGCATTGACTCAATTGCTTTCTTAATCGATTTGCCAATTGCTTTAGCTAATCTTTTGCTATGCTTTTCTTCATTTATTTGTTAATCAAGTGAAAAATGGAATTCAACAGTAATGACACTTCTTAGAAAACTTAGAGAAAATTTTTTAAAAATGATAATTGAAAACTAATTTTTAAGTTACTTATTTTAAAAGATAATTGGTTACTCTCCCATATTGTCACATTTGGTTTTGTTTTTATTTTCATTTCTTTGGACTTGTGCTTGATGTTCTTGTTTTCCTGTGTTTTAGTTACTGTTTCCTTTGTTCTCATATCCTAATTTGTTTACAAAATTGCTGATTATGTTTATCACTTGAGTTGTTTGTTTAATCGTTTTCATGTGTATTTATTATATTTATTTGGACCTCGCTTGTCAAACACAATTCCCCACCTGCTCATAGATTTCTTTAATCCAGTTCAACATCCGGAATGGAGTTCCACCCATACACCCTCCATTGAAGTATATTTGTAACCATCAGTCTCATCTGGATTATTGGATTGGATTGTCTGGTTTATTCCCACCAGTTCCCAAGCCATTCCTCCTCCACTGGTCCTCCCAGTTGCCAAGCTCCTTCATCTTCATTGGTCTCACTCAGCCTCTTAGCACCTTTTTCTCCATTTGTCCTGCCCAGCTTCTTAGCTCCTTCGTCTGCTGGTTCCACCAAGCTCCCTGTCTCCACTTCCTCCACTGGTTCCGTTTAGCTCTGCCTGGCTTTGCACCCTCAGCTGGATTCGCCCAGTTTACTGGCCCACAAGGCTCAATGTTTGCACCGCTCTTGTTTAGCCTGTATATGCTCCCACTAAGTCAAATAACGAGAAAGAACCAAATTGCCTATCACGGCTATACTGATGATACCAAGATTTGCCTAGCCTTATCTCCAAATTATTATAGCCCCATTGACTCCCTCTGCCAATGCATTGATGAAATGAACAGTTGGATATACCAGAACTTTCTTCAGTTAAACAAGGAGAAAACTGAAGTCATTGCATTTGGAAATAAAGATGAAGTTCTCAAGGTGAATTCATATCTTGATTCTAGGGGTCAAACAACTAAAAATCAAGTAAACAATCTTGGGGTGATTCTGGAGACAGACCTTAGTTTTAGTAGTCATGCCCCTAATCACAAACTCCATAATCACCCACACCACCCTAATCAGCTCCACTCCATTTAAGCCAGCTCCATACACTCATCTTGGTCTGGTCTACGAACAGGACTACTCTTTTATTTGTGTGATCTACTTACCTGGATTTCTTACCTCTGTGATTATCTCCAACTATTCAGATATATGCTCCAGTCTCCAGCTCCCCTTGTGTTCGCCTACTACCTTACTACTCTTACACAGTGACATTGTGGACTATTGTGTGTGTGTTGGGCTACTCACTTTTTTTCCATTACACCTCTTCATCTGCTGCTCAGTTTGCTGTTGCTAATATACTCACATTGTGCATTATCTGTCTCAATATATCTTGTGTCTCTGATCGACGTATTATTGTTGTATTTTCTCCTACTCCTATGTGTTTGTGTTCTTGGATTATCTTCTTTTTTTTTTTTTTTTTTTTTTTTTTGTAAAGTAACAGTAAACTGCTGCATTTACATTCACATCTCATATCCTTGCCTAGCTTGAACTGTAATACATGTGAACTGTTGAATGTTTAACTTCACTGACAAATAAAACATTTTGCGAAAGAACATAGAAAAGCTGGTTTCAAATGGATTAAGAAAAGCAATTGGACATTTTTAAGTGCTATTTAAAAGTAGCATTTAAAATGAATTATTAATATATTGTTTTATTGTTACCTTAAACAGGTTAAACTATTTAAATATATATGTCCATTTAAAAATATATTTTTTATTTAATTTAATTCTTTGATAATTTATTCACTTCATGTCTAAGTTACATTTCTGTTCCTCTATAGGGACTACGAACATTCCATATCCTGTGGTAAAAATACGGTAATGCACTGCCTGCTCTTGTATTTATTTAACGAAGAATTGGAACATTCTTGCATCATCTTTATGCCTCTATAAATTCATTTTAAGTCCTCAAAAGATGTGTTGCAGCACATTATGACTGCATTGAGTCTTTGACAGTCAATTTATTGTCTAATTTAACGGTATAAGCATTCATTCATTCAGATCCCTGAAACTTCAAATCAAGCCTGTTGTAAGCCTGTTAATTTCAAAACCATTGAAAACTGACCTCATAATTATTTAATAAACAGAAACCTACTGGGTAGATTAAATGAACAAAAGGAGCATATAAGTTCAATATTACAGAGTTATTTAGTTTGAAGGGACTAAATATATGTGGCTCTTACTGCTCCCTTCGTATCCATTCCAAATCAGATATACTTTCTTCCTGGCATTTAACAGCCTGAATAAAGCTGTCATTAAGTGTTATCACTTTATGTTCCATAGTTTCTATCAACAAATAAAACTCCCGCCCTTGGATTTGGAAGTTTGGTGAGGAAATTGAGGAAGTGGCCAGACCTGCCTCAAACACCAATCTTGTAATAAATGAAAGTTCCTTGTCTCAGTTATATTTCAGGGGATGCAACAAGGTTGAGGTGATTTATTGTTCTGTGCTTTAGTGACAAAACCTGAGGGTGGGCTGCAGCCAAGAATTACTGGTGAAATTTAATTGAGTTGGATGAGATGTCAAGGTAGCTCACTCTACAGGCCTGACTTATTGCTTCCTTGCTCAATTAAAACAGAACTTATGCATATTGTATCATGCTACAGAGTGCTGTCCAAGTCTGCTTGTGGTATCCTTTGTTTACAAAGTGGAAGAAATTGTGTGGATGCATGTCATGAATCACAGCAAGTAAATGCGCGCTTTTGTCTCACGTTAGGATTTTGTAGGTATTGTAGGTGTAGCTGTACTTTTATTTTGAAATACAACAGAGCTTTAACCATTTAGTGCCACTGACAAGACAGTTACTTTCTAAACTTCCGCAAACGTAAGGAAACATCGCCAGATTCACATTTTTCTGTTTGGAATAAAAATAGATTTGCTTTTGCAGAAATCTTCACAACTTGCAGAAAATGACACAGTCATTTCCAATGAACAGGTTGCTTATTTGAAATGTGACATTTTACATTTTTACCTTGCCTCATTTGACTTACAGTAGGGCCTTGATTTTCTTTGGATGCATTTGCTAGCTTTTCATGTGTATTTTCAAGTTACTGTAAAAATTTTGACATATTGTGTAGCCTAGTATTGTGTTCTTTACAGTATCATTTAATGATTCTAAACAAAGGTTTTGTAAGGGTTTTGAAGCTTCATGAGGCAGCATTATGGCATGTTCTGACCTAATTTTCTTCACTTTAAGTATGAACCAATTAAATGTAGTTATATTTTTGTTTAAAGTCTGCATGAACCAACAATTGTGATTTCTATTTTGTCTTTTCTATTGTGACATATATCTGAGTGTAGTGGCTTCTTGAAGGAGAAACTATTATTGAGCATTTTGTAAAACATATAGGGCATTTGATCAATTGGTAATTGGTTGGAATGTTAGATAATTGTCTTTTGCTAATTTCTGCACACTCATGTGAGAGACAGTTTGCTGGAAGGAAACTTCAACACTAATGTACAATAATGTTTCAATAAGTACCCTAGAGCCAGTCACCTGTCCGTGTCTGCTATGAAGATAACCACATGACCCCTTCAGGAAGAACAGGTTTGTTTGTGTGTGTGTGTGTGTGTGTGTGTGTGTGTGTGTGTGTGTGTGTGTGTGTGTGTGTGTGTGTGTGTGTGTGTGTGTGTGTGTGTGTGTGTGTGTGTGTGTGTGTGTGTGTGTGTGTGTGTGTGTGTGTGTGTGTGTGTGTGTGTGTGTGTGTGTGTGTGGTGTGGGCATGTTTATGTGGTTTATGAGGACACAAATTTGTATAATGACATGGGTATGACATAGGTATTACAAGGAGAAGGTGATTTATGAGGACATTTTCAGTGTCCCCATAATTTAAAACGCTTATAAATCATACAGAGTGAGTTTTTTTGAGGGAAAATAGAAATGCACAGTCTCCTGTGAGGGCTAAGTTTAGGTGTAGGGTAGGTGTAGGGCAATAGCACATACAGTTTGTACAGTATAAAAACCATTACGCCTATGGAAAGTCCCCGTAAACCATAAAAACAACATGTGTGTGTGTGTGTGTGTGTGTGTGTGTGTGTGTGTGTGTGTGTGTGTGTGTGTGTGTGTGTGTGTGTGTGTGTGTGTGTGTGTGTGTGTGTGTGTGTGTGTGTGTGTGTGTGTGTGTGTGTCTGACACAATGTGAATTTTGCCAAAATTGTGTGTTTAAGAAAGAGACAACGAGTGATATATACTTACTCTTAGAGACAGATTGATTCACAAGTTTTGCTTTGGTGTTTCTTGTGGTGCCAGGGTCAGATGTGGCTGCTAGGCAACAGATGCCCCTGCCCCACAGAAGCTGATTTGAGCAAACACATTATACTGGTTATAATTAATAATACATATTTAGATTAGATCTTAGAATTAATTGTAGCAGAATCGATATTACAAATATTTGATCTGTCCGTCCACCAAGCAGACAGTATAATCATTTGTCAACTCTAGGATATATTATTTTCCTGGCCAAGGAAGAATAGCTTTCCTACGTTATGCAGTACTAGCAGTAGTTTATCATGTAGCAAGGTGCAACATTCAGTGACTTCAAATTGTGAGCCGCACATTGAGACAATCAATTGTGAATATAAGGGATTTATTAAATGAAACTATAGCTAACATACAATTAAACTAAGCAAAACACACATATACAGAATGAAGGAAAGTAAGGAAAGAAAGAGAGAAGAACAAAATAATGGCAGTATTTCACATCAATTAACCACAACCTAATGAGAATCATCAGAGAATCACTAATCACCTTAAAAAGGGGCTCAAACTTAAACATGCATCTAAATAGTGGTAAACGGTTACTTGCATTGGTTTTGTTGCTGAACAAGACTCCTGATACGGTAGACAACAGAGGTTCTTGATGAGATCTTAAGGAGTGAGCTGGAGGTTTCCATCTGGTTCTTCTGAAGATAGGAAAGTCCACAGTAAATCAACACAAGTTACTTGAAGATAAAAACTGCCAGAAAATCAAACTCAAGAGGAGAGTTTTGAAGAGTCTCAAGAACAAGGGTTTTTGAGCAACAATTAGACTGAGACACTGAGTTAAGGACGTTTAATAGTTACAAGTCACACCCACCTTTTGGGTGGAATGGTCAATACCAGGTGTGAATTTTTTAGCGGGATAAGTTTTCTTTGTCTCCATTTATGGCTCATTTGCATGTTTATTGTTGGTCTAGACCAGTCATCTAGATAGTTTAGAATGCACATTCTGCTCGATTTCAGAGGGGACAGAGCAGCATCCATGACTTTTTCCAGCCTCTAGACGAAGGACAGAGGTGCGCCGCTACCGCCTCTTCAACGGAAGGAAGCTTGCATAAACCCAGTGATCTGCTCCATCCACGATAGTGAGCAGAGTGGAGCCGGCAGCATGGGCCTGGGCCGAATGGGGTTTGTGCCTTGACCGCGTGATCTCAGCTAGAAATGTATCTCTTTAATCTTTATTTTGGATAATGTGGCTATATTTGGACTTATGTGTTTGTATGGTCTATTTGGGTAGGTAAATGTTTTGTATAGCACCATGTAATATGACCTTGAGCAATGGAAAGGCGCTATATAAAGAAAACTTCTTCTTCTTCTTCTTCTTCTTCTAGCATATTACCAGCCCACTTTTTGGTCTTTTCCTGTTGGTCTGAAAGAAAATGCAATTGCATTCTTTGCCACTAGATGCCACTTTTGGAGCGGTAAAAATAGTGGTTTCCCCAGTAACGCTGTACACAAAGCAGCACTGCTCTCACAAATGCTGCTTTATCGGGCATTTATAGGCATGATGAAATGGAAATGAGATCAATTGGACCAATCACTGATGTTTAGCATCAAGCAAAGGAGGGGTTTGGAAAATGAGTCATTGAGCGAATTGTTTGGGAGTCATTGAGCAAGTAAGGTAAAAATAAATGCATATTATAAGACAATGAAAGTATTTGTTTGACCTTGCATGCATATCAACCTGTTATTGGGGACTCCCAAA
Organism: Ptychobarbus kaznakovi; assembly: GCA_027422405.1. Lineage (NCBI taxonomy): Eukaryota > Metazoa > Chordata > Actinopteri > Cypriniformes > Cyprinidae > Ptychobarbus > Ptychobarbus kaznakovi. The sequence continues at coordinate 34,909 of JAPDDN010000521.1, forward strand.
ACCAAAATATGAACCTTTCATTACCCATTATAGGGGTACTTTATGAAACAACATTCATTGGACCTTTTAAGTCAGATTGTGTTGCTGATTTTAAATATGTAATTTAAATGTGAGTTTGGCAAGTTTTTTAGGAATTCAGGACTTATTAAGCCTTTAACTGGTGATGTATCCTGGGGGATACAAACATTTGAGAGGCTGTGGGGAGAGGCAGGAAAAAAGTGTAGGTCTCATTTCTTGGTTTCAAGTTGAAAGGGTGTTTGTTGTGAATATTTCAATATATTGACTTTGTTCATACATTCTTTATTTATCTCACGGGCAGCATTTAAAACTGCATGGCCGCCAGTAGTGGGAAATCTACTCAGACTTCAATAAAAGTTGATCTAGTTCACATGTTTGCACATGTTGGATGGGCTTAGCTGTTTAAAATTAAATGCTTTTTTTGCAGCCAGTCTTTAAATGTTTGTATCTCAGGGAATGTGTCACCCTTTCAAAGTTATAAATCAATATATAAAAACACGTATTGTCACAGTTTGTCTCCCTCTGCCTTGTGTTTCCCTGTCTTCATTATGTATAATTAGTCCCCAGCCCTGTGTGTTAATCATCATTTAGTCTTCTCACCTGTGTTTTATTAATTATCTTGTTTGCTCCTTTGTTTCCTGTCCTTTATAAGTCCTCAGTTCTCCCCTTGTCTTTGTCTTGGATTAATGTTGTTTAATGGTTAATGTGAGCTGATGCTGATTAAATACTCCTTTTGGTCTACTCCTTCGTCTGGCGCCTTTTCTACAGCCACCAACCGTAACAGAATCCAAGACCGAATACAGAAGACTTACCCTATATATTAGGATGGAGTTTGTTGACCGCCTCCTCACCTTAATTCAGCGTAAGCTCCCCTTCGTTGAGTACACAGAGGCATTCTGCAAGCTCGCCGCGGCAGCGGAGCCTCACGACGTGGCTATCCTTCACCTGTTCCGGCTCGGGGCCTGCTATCACCACCCGATGGATCTCCCAGACACCACCGGATTAAATTGGAGAGTGGGGATTTTCCAGTGTCTGGGAAGGTTCCGGGCCCGAGTCGGAACCAATCCTCCGCCCGCTGCGATGATGACTCCACCGTCCGCGATGATGATGGTGCCGCCGCCCGTGACGGCGATGATGGTTCCGCCGCCTGATGCGACGATGATGATTCCGTCGATCACGGCGATGATGGTTCCGCCACCCGCGATGACGACAATGCCGCCGGCCACGGCGAAGAGCTCTCCAGAGTCCCTGCTGGTTCCGTCCAGCTCTCCTGAGCCCCTGCTGGTTCCGTCCAGCTCTCCTGAGCCCCTGCTGGTTCCGTCCAGCTCTCCAGAGCTCGCTCCTCGCCAGCGCACCCCAGAGCCCGCTCCTCGCCAGCGCCCTCCAGTGGCTGCTCCTCGCATGTGCCCTCCCGAGACTGCGCCCTCCTGTGCCTGCTCCGAGACTGCGCCCTCCTGTGCCTGCTCCGAGACTGCGCCCTCCTGTGCCTGCTCCGAGACTGTGCCTCCGCTGGTTCCGTCCAGCTCACATTTGTCTCCGCTGGTCCCGTCCAGCTCACCTGTGCCTCCGCTGGTCCCGTCCAGCTCACCTGTGCCTCCGCTGGTTCCGTCCAGCTCACCTGTGCCTCCGCTGGTTCCGTCCAGCTCACCTGTGCCTCCGCTGGTTCCGTCCAGCTCACCTGTGCCTCCGCTGGTCCCGTCCAGCTCACCTGTGCCTCCGCTGGTTCCGTCCAGCTCACCTGTGCCTCCGCTGGTCCCGTCCAGCTCACCTGTGCCTCCGCTGGTCCCGTCCAGCTCACCTATGCCTCCGCTGGTCCCGTCCAGCTCACCCTGGCCTCCGCTGGTCCCGTCCAGCTCACCCTGGCCTCCGCTGGCTCCGTCCAGCTCTCCAGAGCCCCTGCTGGTTCCGTCCAGCTCTCCAGAGCCCCTGCTGGTTCCGTCCAGCTCTCCGGTGCCCCTGCTGGCTCCGTCCAGCTCTCCTGTGCCTCTGCTGGTTCCGTCCGGCTCTCCAGAGCCCCAGGCGTCCACGCCTCCAGAGCGCCCCCCAGGGAGGAGCTTCCCCAAGGAAATTTTGGGGGGGGGCTACCCTCCAAGGCCGCCTGAATCCCCGGATCCGCCATGGCCGCCTGAAGCCCCGGATCCGCCATGGCCACCCGAAGCCCCGGATCCGCCATGGCCACCCGAGGCTCCCGATCCGCCATGGCCACCCGAGGCTCCCGATCCGCCACGGCCACCCACGGCTCCCGATCCACCATGGCCACCCAAGGCCCACGCTCCGCCATGGCCACCCACGGCTCCCGATCCACCATGGCCACCCAAGCTCCACGCTCCGCCATGGCCACCCAAGCTCCACGCTCCGCCATGGCCACCCAAGGCTCCCGATCCGCCATGGCCACCCAAGGCTCCCGATCCGCCATGGCTCCCGGAATGGGCACCGCCCTGGAGGCCTCCAGAGCGCCCACCCCCCCTCCCCTTTCGATGTTATACGGCGCGGGACGCGCCTATTGGGAGGGGGGGGGGGTAATGTCACAGTTTGTCTCCCTCTGCCTTGTGTTTCCCTGTCTTCATTATGTATAATTAGTCCCCAGCCCTGTGTGTTAATCATCATTTAGTCTTCTCACCTGTGTTTTATTAATTATCTTGTTTGCTCCTTTGTTTCCTGTCCTTTATAAGTCCTCAGTTATCCCCTTGTCTTTGTCTTGGATTAATGTAGTTTAATGGTTAATGTGAGCTGATGCTGATTAAATACTCCTTTTGGTCTACTCCTTCGTCTGGCGCCTTTTCTACAGCCACCAACCGTAACACATATATTGACTTTTTGGTTGCTTGTGTTTAAGAAAATCAAATCATTTTGTAATCTTGACAAAACCCATATCTGACAGTCAGGGTACCATATATGGTGGTGACTGGTTTGTTATAGAAGGCTATTGTGACAGAAAGCTGCTCTTTAAAAATAAAATAATAAATAAATGTATAGAGGTTGGGTATAACCCAGTGATTATTTTTGATATAGTGCCAAAACAAAATCTCACAGGAATCACATTTTTTGTGATATTACCTTCACATTTGGACCATTACTTGGATAGACATATGGCTTTAATTGTATTGCAATTTTAGAGTGCTACATATATATTTAAAAATATATATATACTGTACATAAATTAAAACAAAATGAGTGTGAATATACATGAATATACATTATCTTGTAACCCTAAAGTTCTATAACTTTTTATACTTGAGTTTTTTTAAATGTGCTCACTACAAAAAGCCCAAACTTTGGTCTGTACTCTAAAACATTGAGGAATTATAACCATTTATTGCAAATATTGTAACAAGCACATTAAAATAAAATAAAAATAAGAGTCAAGTTTTGAAAAAAAATGAACAAAACAAATCAAAAAACAAAAACAACAACAAAAAAAACTTTCAATTGTAGTATTTGAGTCCCAATAAAATGGAAAATAGCAATCCTTTTCTGATGTCACTTAATGGTATTGGCATTTAAAGGGTTAAAGGACAAATATGGCCACCAAGTTAACAGACTTTGCTTGCAATTAATTTATTTAACCAAACTCTTTTGGATATTGTGAGATCTCTGATGTCTCATGAGCAAATATATTTGCTTAAGACTGTCTCCAGAGTAAGAAACTGATGAATAGGTAATACTTTGTTGCATTATTTGCCCCGCCCCGCTGGTGTTCAGTTGCTTATGGCCTGACACCTTTCTACACTAGTCGTGAGTGTTGCATCATTTTAAAAACAAATAAAAGCCAGATTTACTGAAATTTTTTATATGATTTACTTTCATCAATGGGAATATTTTCTTTTGGACTTTTTATTTACTTAGGAATCTAAAAAAAGCATAATGTTTTCCACAAAAAAGAGCATTAATCAGCACAACTGTTTTTAACATTGATAACAAAAAGACATGTTACTTCGGTGCTGAAACTGAAGGATCATGTGACATTGAAGACTGGAGTTATGGCTGTTGAAAAATCAGCTTTGCCATCACAGGAATACATTATATTTTCTTCCTGTGTTCCTGTGTGGCTCAGTGGTAGAGTATTGCGTTAGCAGTGCAAAAGGTTGTGGGTTCGATTCCCAGGGAACACACATACTGATTAAAAAATGTATAACCTGAATGCAGTTGTAAGTCACTTTGGATAAAAGCGCCTGCGAAATGCATAAATGTAAATAGAAAACAGTTATTTTATTTTCTGATTTATCATCTTTGAATGACGATTTAATAACTCAATTATAAAGACAGTCACTTTTAATTCCTGAACGAATCAGTGAGTTTCAACAAATCACCATGTAAATATACGTATATAGACCTATATGCTGATATATGCTGGTTTGAGATCTCTAGACCAGAACATAACATGCCCCGGCGCAGGTTGGCAGTAGAGTGAAAGTTACTATGGCGATAGTATATATGTACAAACCCGATTCCAAAAAAGTTGGGACACTGTACAAATTGTGAATAAAAAAGGAATGCAATAATTTACAAATCTCATAAACTTATATTTCATTCCCAATAGAATATAGATAACATATCAAATGTTGAAAGTGAGACATTTTGAAATGTCATGCCAAATATTGGCTCATTTTGGATTTCATGAGAGCTACACATTCCAAAAAAGTTGGGACAGGTAGCAATAAGAGGCTGGAAAAGTTAAATGTACATATAAGGAACAGCTGGAGGACCAATTTGCAACTTATTATGTCAATTGGCAACATGATTGGGTATAAAAAGAGCCTCTCAGAGTGGCAGTGTCTCTCAGAAGTCAAGATGGGAAGAGGATCACCAATTCCCCAATGCTGCGGCGAAAAATAGTGGAGCAATATCAGAAAGGAGTTTCTCAGAGAAAAATTACAAAGAGTTTGAAGTTATCATCATCTACAGTGCATAATATCATCCAAAGATTCAGAGAATCGGGAACAATCTCTGTGCGTAAGGGTCAAGGCCGGAAAACCATACTGGATGCCCATGATCTTCGGGCACTGCATCACATACAGGAATGCTACTGTAATGGAAATCACAACATGGGCTCAGGAATACTTCCAGAAAACATTGTCGGTGAACACAATCCACCGTGCCATTCGCCGTTGTCGGCTAAAACTCTATAGGTCAAAAAAGAAGCCATATCTAAACATGATCCAGAAGCTCAGGCGTTTTCTCTGGGCCAAGGCTCATTTAAAATGGACTGTGGCAAAGTGGAAAACTGTTCTGTGGTCAGACGAATCAAAATTTGAAGTTCTTTTTGGAAAACTGGGACGCCATGTAATCCGGACTAAAGAAGACAAGGACAACCCAAGTTGTTATCAGCGCTCAGTTCAGAAGCCTGCATCTCTGATGGTATGGGGTTTCATGAGTGCGTGTAGCATGGGCAGCTTACACATCTGGAAAGGCACCATCAATGCTGAAAGGTATATTCAAGTTCTAGAACAACATATGCTCCCATCCAGACGTCGTCTCTTTCAGGGAAGACCTTGCATTTTCCAACATGACAATGCCAGACCACATACTGCATCAATTACAACATCATGGCTGCGTAGAAGAAGGATCCGGGTACTGAAATGGCCAGCCTGCAGTCCAGATCTTTCACCCATAGAAAACATTTGGCGCGTCATAAAGAGGAAGATGCGACAAAGAAGACCTAAGACAGTTGAACAACTAGAAGCCTGTATTAGACAAGAATGGGACAACATTCCTATTCCTAAACTTGAGCAACTTGTCTCCTCAGTCCCCAGACGTTTGCAGACTGTTATAAAAAGAAGAGGGGATGCCACACAGTGGTAAACATGGCCTTGTCCCAACTTTTTTGAGATGTGTTGATGCCATTACATTTAAAATCAACTTATTTTTCCCTTAAAATGATACATTTTCTCAGTTTAAACATTTGATATGTCATCTATGTTGTATTCTGAATAAAATATTGAAATTTGAAACTTCCACATCATTGCATTCTGTTTTTATTCACAATTTGTACAGTGTCCCAACTTTTTTGGAGTCGGGTTTGTATATTTCTAAGCAAGAACAGTCAGTTTCTTTGGATAGCTTTGCTACAGAAAATAAGTGATTTGATGCCGTTTAAACAACAAAATATAACTACAAAACGGATGAATTTGGTCCATATTTGAAGCACTGTGTTGATAGTGAGATAGTGTTGATATGCTATTAGGGGTGGTATGGTAAAGTGAACAAAGATCTGGGATGTGGTTTCAAACCCCATCAAATATTATTCATACACAATCACAGATGTTGCTTTGAGCGAGACACTTAACATAAAGTTGTTTCAAGGGACTGTTCTTATAAATGTGAAAAAAAAAACATTACGCTCAGATGAGCTTTATTTGTCACATACACAATTATACAGAGTATAACCAGCAGTGAAATGTGTTCTCTGCATTTAACCCATCCAAGTGCACACACACTTGGAGCAGTGGGCAGCTGACACTGCAGCACCCGGGGAGCAGTTGGGGGTTGGCCTTGCTCAAGGGTCTCACCTCAGTTGTGGACAATTCCTGCCGGAGCCGAGATTTGAACCCACAACCTCAGGTTACAAGTGCGACGCTCTATCCATTAGAGCCACGACTGCCCCAAACGTCACTTTGAATAAAATCATCACTTTGTATTTGGGATATTTTTTTTTTAATTCAAATTTGAATTATTCAGAATTATGTTACTTATACAAAGTCTGCAGGTATACTCTCTAAATCAAACACTTTTTGATGCAAAACCCGAGTTTTTAAGCCCAGCTGTGTATTGCTGTTTTCAGATGAGAGATGTTTGTAGAATTGTAAAGTCTTATGAAAATTATAAACATTGCATGAAATCATAAATTCAAATAGTCTGTTTAGTTGCACAAATTGCATTTAAATTAGCTTCTTGACTTGATAGTGATTGTTGACTGAATTTCAGAGATAATTCTATCAGATCATGTAAACATTACTGATGATAATTTGCATCCTATTAGGCTCATAATGTCAACTCACAGATTTTGAGTGCTTAAATAATTCATCCTTTGACTAGTCCAAATAAAATATTGGAATAATTGACGGGTCATTATTTTAACTTTTGATTAGTTCTGTGACACTTGACAAGTTTTATTGCAGTAGAATTTGGTCTTGTATCAGAATACTCTAAATTAATACAGACTCAGTTGTCTGCAGTAGCAATGTAATTTACTTTTAATTTGCTCAAAATAGGATTGGTTCTTGAATTCTGTGTTAACTTTTTTTTCTGTCAGACTTTCATTGTTATACCACTTTTCTTTTTTTAGATAATTTCTCAAGGACACAGCATTTTCCACTGTTTTCCACTATTTGAACAGAATAATTGTGTACCTACTTGCTTTCACCACATAGAACATGGTCAGTTTGTTGAAGCTTTAAAGATATTGACTAAGTGGTTGAGTTCAGTTGATTTGTCCAGTTATGGTTGGGGCTGAACTCTGCAGGACAGTGGCCCAGCATTGGGTTCTTATGTAGAACAGAGGAGTATTTGAGGTTAAACATATCCCATCATTCATCAAGTGGGTTTGCCCTGAAATCACAAGAATTCTAAGAACAAATTGTGTAAGTTAAATTGTATATTACATATAATTTTGTAGTAAAATGTGAAGCGTTGCACATTTATATTGGTGCAGAAATGATTGTGAATTTTGTTCTAAAATATTTGCAACTGCTTTTTAGCACTGAATTAGAATCATCACAATTACTCAATTGTGTTGTCTGTTTCATATTGGTTTATTTTAGTGCAAAATATTGAAAATCAATGTATTTAAATACATGTGATGTAAGTATACAAGCGGTCAAGTGCAAAGACCACATGTGTGGGTACTGAGACAATCTCCAAGTGCATGTGAAGTCATATGATCCATGACAAGTCAACACACACCATGGTAATTTGCCCTACTGGTGAATGCTGTAACAACACACTCTGATTTTAAAAACTGTCTTTTTCTGTTGACTGACCAACATGTATTGCTTAAATGTCACAAGACATTGCAACAGTGTTTCAACAAATTCCTCCAGAACTGGCATTCCTTTTATTTTTTTTTATTTTTTTGTAGACCTTCTTGACACGTTGACTGTTGGCAGAACTAACTGACTAGTCAACAGTGTTGTAAGCCCGTTATCTATTTCTCTTCTTCCTTTTCTTAGCCTCTCTTTATCCTCAGCGCTACCTTATTTATTTCTCTTCTTCTTATGCTGTTCATGCTGTGTTCTCTCTGTCTGTCTTTCTCTCTCTCCCTCCGTTGGATTTAAAATCATGTTTCCCTCTGCTTCAAAGAAAACTCCACCTACTCAGAGCTGCTAATGTAGTCACTGACAGTGCAAGCTCTCTCCTGTGTGCTCTCTCTCTCGCTCTATCTTTGTCTCTCTCTCTCTCTCTCTCTCCACTCCGGTCCCACATAAATAAATAGAGTCAGAAGGATGTGGGAGAAGAAAGATGTTGCTGCCACTGGAAAAAGAACAATGTTGAGGCAACTGTCCCCTGTTTATCTTCAGCGCATGCTTCCAGTCTGGGGATTACAGGCACATACCCTCTGGATTTCTTGCACACTGAAGGATGCTCTGTTCTGACGGCGCCCCTTCCGTACCAAAAGCAAGGACTACTGGACTTTCCTCACTGTTTCTATGTACCTGCCAGAGAGCCACTGCTCTAGTCAGCCAGAGGAGGCCATGGAGTCCATCCCTGTGGTAGATGGTCCACGTCACATTTGTGCTTGGCAATAGACGAAGAAGCGAAGAGATTAGAAACATTCGCAGCCGACCAGCTCCATGGTTTTCTGACTTTATCAAGGCTGTGATTGTTGGCATCTGATAAAGAGGTAAGACTTCAAAACAGATTTATTTTTTTCTTCACAATTTAGTGTTTTCTATGATTTTGACTGCACTTTTTGTATTTCGTTGCGCATGATGGATCTGCAATGTGGTATTTTGGAATATTTTAATGAATTACACTTAAAATGAAACTATTCAAAGTTTTAATACCATCTGTTTTGATACCATCCGCTTTTCATTATCCTATAGCTGTTGTGAAAACTAAGAGGACCCCAATAGGGTCCTCAATGCCAAACATAGCTTTGTTGGGTTAGAAGAGACTTAAAGACATCCAAGAATCCTCATTTCAGCTTTAGACTTGCTGAGCAGACCCACGTGGTGACTTCTTGCAATATTGTGTAAGAAGGTGATGTGTGATGCCTGCTGAGGTAGCTCATTACTCTGAGCCAAGAGACTGAGGCTACATATCGGCTGAAATACATCCAAAACATCTCTGTCACACTTACAAATGCCAAACACGCCGTGGCATATTTCCCATCCTCAATGGCAGGCTGTTTTTCTAGTTTATGTAAAAGCAAAAGTGTTGTAAGGCAGATTCTTTGTGTTCAGAGAGTTGTCGCTACATCTCAAGTATCTGATGTAACCAGAAGGCACTTTTTGTCACATTGGTGTCCAGGATTTCTTGTTTAGTGCAATTCAGCCTATATCTACTCTCCTACCCACATTCCTCTTGCAGTATCATATTCCCATTTTCTTCCACTTAAGAAGATACTTCTTAATGCTGAAAAGTCATTGTGGCAGTGTGCCAGCATCTTAGATGTGTACTTATATGGCCAAATGTGCAGATGACTATTTGTAAGCAAAGATAGACTAAAATATGTAGAATTAATCATTTGTGCTAGAGATCTAATGAGCACCTAAGGGCAGATTGGCATGCTGTCTGGCCAGGGATAGAAAAATCCCTCCATAGATTTGAGCAGAATTAAATACCAGAGAAAAGGACATTAGCTGCTTTGCTTACCTGCTTGTGGCTAGCATGGCAGTTGAAAATGGTATAGTTTTTACAAAACATCATATGTTTGCAACATTTATAGAATGTATATTTTGAGAAGAAAAATATTAAATAAAAATAAGTTTAGAAAATGCTCTTTAACTTTATTGTTGGCATTAATATACACATATTGTTATCCTGAAATGCTTGAACTGTCTCGAGTCAATTGAATGCAGGGTACAATGGGGCTAAAGGCACGCCTTAAGAAAAATGTGCTTTTCAGAGTGCCCAAAATGCAAGTTTTCAAAAAAAAAAAGACACAAATATCATGTTTTGTATTGCACATTTATGAGCCACAGATTTTGTGTGAAAATAAATTGTACAAGTAGTTTATTTTGTTTAAAAATCTTATAAATGTATGTGGTGGCAAGGGGGACCTTTCACCCCACACACAGGGTAAAAGGCTCTCCAGCATGGGGCAAAAGGCACACAGTATTGATACAAATACTTTAGCTAAAATAGTGTTGTTGTTATTTTTAATCATGTAAGTTAATACATGTTCAAAACAATCACTTTAGCAAAGTCTGTAATATTTACTGCTTATTTAGATAAAATATTTTTTTTGTTGTTCAATAAATATACTGTCACAAAAATATGTTAATAATACTAATATATATTTAAAAAAAAGTTTAATCATTTTAAAAAGGAAGGATTCAGAAAAAGTATAGCATTATAGCAGGTCCCATTATATTTAATATAGATGTACAGAGAGTAACTACAAATATTTTTTTTTATTTTATGATATGATTAATATAATGTTTTTAAATTTGATGGTTACATTATAAACATGGTGATTTTCTCTAAGATGGACACCCAATATAATATATTATATTTACCATCTGAATCTAACCATGTCATATCAACAAATAGAAAAGTCGTCCATTTTATTATTTTTCATGTTAATTATTGTGCCTTTTAGCCCCAACACCAGGGGCGCTTTTTACCCCAAACACTATACTTTTACGTATTATTTTGTTGTTTAAAAACTGTTGCTTTAATTATCTTAAACAAAACTGAAAATCATTAAGAAGATAATTTTAGTGATTCTCATTTGCTACTTAAATCTACAACATTTAAAAAAAACATCACAAATTAGAAAAAGTAAGCACATAATCAACTTTGTGCTGCTGCTCGCCATCGCAACAAGGATCACCCACATTTGCACGTGCATCTTGAGCGGATGCTTTAGAAAGTGCTACGCCAAGTTTTCGGCCATCTAGTGGTTTAGAGGAAAATACAATCAAAGGTGCCTTTTACCCCAGTCATACCCCAGCACCTTTAGCCCAGTCATACCCTATACATTAATCAAGTTGTATACTGTTAAACTAGAAGTTAATGCAAGTTGGTGTTACATTCATAACATCCTATATAACTCTAACATTTGATTAATATAAATGAAAAACTTATATAATGTGAATAATTAAACAACATGAAGGACAGGCTTTAATAGTGACATCAGACTAAATGGAAACACATAGCAAGCTAAACAAACAAGAATTTAATGGAAATATAAAAAAATTATGCTGTGGGCATATTTAAACCTCGGAGTAATAATTATCGAGTGTATAACAACATCAGTGAAACACTGTTTAAAAAACACATTAATCCAGACTTTAATATTAAAAGTTATGGCAAATGCATTCTGGGATGCCTTCTGACAATTTCTCCATGTGCTTTCCAACAGTCTAGAGGCAGCTGATGCATTGATGCTTAAAGGAACATTTTAATATTGCTCCCAACATAAAAACATAAAAAAAAATATTTTTTTTGCTTAATATCTTGTGTTACATGTATTAAATGTAACAATTACCCCTATTGTTCCCTAAGGCTCAGGTGTACATTTCAGTCCCTGCTGCTTTCTTAAACTTATGTGAAATGAGTTCCTGTTAAAATACTTTATATTAGCGTAAGAACTCTGTGCTACACAGTACATCAGAAAAAAGGGCTTCTATAGTGATTATTAATGCTGTTTGGGTGGGAGGCATGTATATCAACCGCAGACTCCAAAGAGACAGGAAACAGGAGGATTATTTTTGCACTCTAATTAGTCTACTGCAAGCTCCAACTTAATTGGTGGCCCCTAGTTCCCTATTTGTCGGTCACTCCGAGGTATGTCGTGATGACATAGGGGATTTACTTGGAAGCCCCATTCATCTCTGACTTTAAGATAAAACCCAATGAATATTGGCTAGTGGATTTTGCATACTGAGCCCCTCCTGTGTAATAAGGTATAAAAGGGCGACAGGTGCATCCACTCATCAGATTTTTGCTTCGGAGCCTAGTGGATTAGAAGTGTGCTGATCTCCACAAAGCCTCATCTTTATTTGTTCCTGGTTTGAGTCACGGTGCAGTCAGTGAATCCCTCTCAGCATCGCTGTTGTGGGCATATGAGCTGCGATCTCGCATTAACTTTCTGAAAGGATTGGCACCCTCTGCCGTCCCCGTCTCGGTCTTTCTGGCTCGAGCAGAGGACCGCCGGTTGGCGCTTGGGAGATCTGAGGTCACAGTAAGAGCCTCTCTCACCGGGTACGTACTCACGGACTCTTACACCTCACGCAGCGAACGTCCTGTCCGGCTCCCGGATGATTTTGTGGTTCGTCCTATGGCACTGCCAGCATTTTATTCGATGTGCCGCCCGAGGATTGGATGTCGATAGCAGCATCGGGGGATGGGTCATGTCCTCTGAGGATAAAGGTTCGGCGGGGCTGCCCCCCTCGGGTGTTGTCGCCACCGCTGCACCGGACCCAGAGTTGACGCTCATGCTTGCCCGGGCAGCCGTAATTATCGGGTTGAGGTCAATAGACGCCAGCCCCGAGACCTCGCGGCTGGATGACCGCGGCTCAAAACCGTGTTCTGCTCCGGTGCCTTTTTTCCGGAGGTGTATGAGGAGCTGACGAAGTGTGAATGGCCCCTTTCACGACCAGAAGCCACGCTTCTGCTCCTCGTCCTCACTACTCGATGGCGGTGCTGCAAGGTGGTGCGCGGGCATTACCAGGTGGAGAGAGCGGTCGCAGTGCGGTCTGCGTCTCCCGTCCAAAGCCTGTAAGCTGACGGCTGCTCTCGCGGCCAAAGCTTATACTGCTACGGGCCAGGCAGCCTCTACCCTGCATGCCATGGCTATCTTGCAGTTTCACCAAGCCAAGGCACTCAAACAAATGCTCACACTCAATCGTACAGCCGATGCGCTCTCACGACAGCTCACTTTCCACAGAGAATGGCGACTCCATTCCGAGACGATCCGGCTGATCTGGAGTCGATTCTGGGAAGCTCAGGTAGACCTTTTGCTTCCCGCGACTCCTCCCAGTGCCAGCTGTATTTCTCCCTGACCGAGGGCCCCCTTGGCACGGATGCACTGGCACACAGCTGGCCTCGGTGTTTACGAAAGTATGCATTTTCCTCATTGAGCCTAATTGCACAGACACTGTGCAAGATCAAGGAGGACGAGGAGCAGGTCCTGTTGGTTGCGCCATGCTGGCCCACCCATACCTGGTTTCCTGAACTCATTTCCCTCGCAACAGCCCCTCCCTTTTGCATTCCTCTGAGAATGGACCTCCTTTCTCAGGGGCTCGGCACCATGTGGCACCCCTGTTCACAAACTGTTGTTCTTCTCACCAAGAAGCTCCCGGAAGTGCACGATTGGAATAGTGCTTTCTTTCCTGCAAGAAAGGTTGGAGCGTAGGCTGTCACCCTCCACCTTGAAGGTGTATGTGGCTGCTATCGCGGCCCATCACGATGCAGTGGACTGCCTGTCCCTGGGAAAGCATGATCTCATCGTGAGGTTCCTGAGGGGTGCCAGGCGGTGGAATCCTCCTAGGTCACCCCTGATGCCCTCCTGGGACCTCTATATTGTCCTGGCTGGACTTCAGAGGGGTCCCTTTGAGCCGCTGGTCTCAGTCGAGCTGAAATTCCTGTCGACTAAGACAGCGCTCCTGACCGCGCTCACTTCTATCAAGAGGGTTGTGGATCTCCAAGCATTTTTGGTAAGCGAATAGTGTCTTGTGTTCAGGCCGGCCTCCTCTCACGTTGTCCTGAGACCCCGGCCCAAGGTTCCCACCATGCCCTTCTGCGATCAGGTGGTGAACTGCAAGCACTGCCTTCAGAGGAGGCAGATCCAGCCTTGGCGTTGCTGTGTCCCGTAAGAGCATTGCGCATATACATGGACTGCACCCGGAACTTCAGAAGCTCCGAGCAGCTCTTTGTCTGCCACGGAGGTCAGCAGAAAGGGAAGGCTGTCTTCAAGCAAAGGTTGGCTCACTGGATAGTGGATGCCATCGTCTTGCGTACCAATCTCAAGGGCGAGCCGTGTTGCCCCTGGGG
>JAPDDN010000487.1:0-45000 GCA_027422405.1 Ptychobarbus kaznakovi
TTTATGCAAGTTTGAGTCTTTCCTGTTCTGTCAAAGAAGAGAAAGGCGCATATCTCTTGGAATTCATGGAGAACAAAAGGGCTTTACGGGGGTGAGGAAGCCCACTTTGGATGTGTATCTGTGGACTTCAAGCTCGGAGTCTCATCATAAACAGTCTTTCCAAGTTGATAACATCACTGAATTATGCATTAAACAGTCACGAGATTCCGGGAGTGTCTATGGCTGAAAAGTGTCCAGATCCAACGCTCTTTGTACTGACGTTTATTCAAGTTAAGCCAGTCAGGAAAACATTGAAGTTCTGTTCTAAGTACATCCAGATGTTCTCATCAAATCTATCATTGTTTTTATGGTCTCCTGAGATGAAAAGACGATTTCCTTTAACCCAGGAGCCGTCATTAGGCTTGGTCTATTTTTGACTTGCACAAGTCCAAGAAAAGAATCTGGACATTTCCTTGGAGATTGAAAAGAATCTCAGCATTTGAGATTATATGTGGGTCTTTCCACTCAGGTTCTACACATCCCCCTTTGCTCGGTGAGGTTCCCATTGCGAATGTCGGCGGGCACTGGAACAAGAGGCAGAGAGAACAGGCACACACAAGACACAAACAATATCTCCATCACTGACTGAATCCTGGTTCAGGGTAATTTGGGAATGAACAGGTTAAAAACTTGAAACGTAGGGTGCATTCCTTTAGATTATTGGTAATTGGGTCATTCCGATTGGTTTAATTGTCAGGGTTCGATGAGGCGGTATTGAGATGATCTCAACCGTTCGTTAAACGAGTTCAGCCTGATACTCGTCGTCGGTAAGGTGATACAATGCTAAATCGTCAATATGAGGCTCGAGCCTTAGGGATAGTGATCCATAAAGTTTGGTTGAGCAGATTAAGTAAATCAGCGTCATGTTGATCATATGAGGGTAGCTGTTCGCGCTGGGGTGTTGACCAGCCATCGGTTTCCAATGATTTTGGCTTGTGTTACCTCAACTTGAGAAAGTGGTGTCGCTTCTGCGGGGCAGCTAGTGTCGGTCTAAATGGATTCTAGGCCGCAGATGCCCTCGTATTATCGCAGACGAAGGTTTACTCGGACAGAGGAAATTAATGTCCTTAGTGAGTGTTACACATCTTTAGGTTTGGGGCCAGATACAACTGCTCGTTGTTATCGTGATACGCAACGACTTCAGGAGTGTGGATTTTGACATAGGTTTTCCCTTGCCAAAATCCCACATTCACAATGTCTTTGAGCCGGTAAATGTTATTGGCGTCGATTATGGCAAACTGAGAGAAAAGGCCAAGTCGCCTGCTTCCGGGTCTACTATAAGGAATAGTGCTAACCAGGGCAAAAGCGAGTGGGTTTGGATGGACTAGCGGGCCTGCAGTGGCCGAAGTTTAGGATGTTTTGGACAATAATAATAATAATTTGTTACATTTATATAGCGCTTTTCTGGTACTCAAAGCGCTTTACATGAAAGGGGGGGGGGGGATCTCCTCAATCACCACCAGTGTGCAGCATCCATCTGGATGATGCAACGGCAGCCATATTTGCCAGAATGCCCACCAAACACCAGCTTACTGTGAGGAGAAACAGAGTGATGAAGCCAATCAATGTATGGGATGATTAGAGGCCATGAATGATAGAGCCAATGGGTGAATTAGGCCAATGCCTGGTTACCCCCCTACTCTTTTTTTCTAAGGACATCCTGGGATTTTTTAGACCACAGAGAGTCAGAACCTCAGTTTAACGTCTCTCTGAAGGACGGTGCTTGTTGACAGTATAGTGTCCCTTCACTATACTGGGTGCTAGACCCACACAGACCACAGGGTGAGCACCCCCTGCTGCCTTACTAAGACGATGAAAACGAAGGAGATTGTTGTTGACTTCAGGAGAGTGCACACTCAGCAGCTCCTCTGACCATCAACGGTGCGACTGTGGAGAGACGAGCAGCACCAAGTTCCTGGGTGTACACATCACAGAGGACTCTCCTGGACCAACAACACTGCAGCACTAGCCAAGAACACAACAGCGTCTCTACTTCCTTTCTCCGCAAACTCAGAAGAGACCAGACCCCACAGACCCCCATCATGTGCACCTTCTACAGAGGCACCATCGAGAGCATCCTGACTAGCATGCATCACTGTGTGTATGGCGCCTGCAATGCGTCCTGCCGCAAGTCCCTTCAACGGATAGTGAAGCACTGAGAAGATCGTTGGTGTCCTCTCCCACCCTCCCTCCAGGACATCTACAGCACCCGTCTCACCCGCAAAGCCCTCTACATTGCAGGTGATACCACCCACCCCACACACAGCTTCTTCAGTCTGCTACCATCAGGAGGAGACTGCGGAGTCTCCAGCCAGGACCACAGACTGAAGGACAGCTTCATCCACCAGGCTGTCAGGAAGCTGAACTCCCTCCCGTCCTTGCCCCCCCTCCCCTCTCTACCCCACGAATCACTGAACTCTGACCCCCCCCACACAACACCAACCCCCCCCCCCCCCCCCCCCCGCACACGCACACACACACACACTGTGACAAGCACCAGTCACTTTGTACAGCATTGGACTGACCTCATTTAACTACCTCTTCTGACAGTCTGAATAAAGACTGCTCTCTCGTCACTTTAATAAAATAGACTTAATAAGCTCTTTGCACTACACCATCCATATTCTGCACTGTCTGTGTATTTCACTGGTTTGCACTATTTACCATGTGCCTTATGCCACTTATCTATTTTTTATTATTATTATTATTATTTTATTTTATTTTTGTTCTACATGTCCTTATTTGTATATTTGTGCGTTCTACTGTTAGTGTTTAGTGTTATCTGTATGCACCAGGGAGTAAGAGAGTAATGCAATTTCAATTCTCTGTATGTATGTACGGTACATGTGGTAGAATTGACAATAAAGCTGACTTGACTTTGACTTTGACTTTGACTTACTAACACATCTTCCAGCAGCAACCTAGTTTTCGCAGGAGGTCTCCCATCCGAGTACTGACCAGGCTCAATCCTGCTCAGCTTCAGTGGGCAACCAGTCTTGGGCTGCAGAGGATATGGCTGCTGGACAAAGCTAAGAGTTATCAAATAGTGTGGAATCCTACCCATGGCTAAGTTATCAATCGAGGAGCTTACTTCCCGTAGCATGTCGGTCATGAGGGTAGTTATGAGTTGTGTTTGGGTTAAATCGTTTTGCACGACCGAAAATTTTTTTATTAATGGGATTTATAATTTGGTTTAGAAGGTGCTATGGGTATTTAGAATTTTAATGGTGCCGTTCAGAGACTTCCCAAGGTCTGTACGGCGTGGCTCTGGACTAAGAGCTGTAGTCGTATCTCAGGCATTTCAGACTGGATTCCGCTCACATGTCGCCTAACAGTGCCGGATTAACGCATTAGAGGTGTTCATGCCAATGTTAAACAGAGTTCCTACAGCCCGCAGCCCCAGCAGGCGCCCAAAAATAGTTTGGGACACCGGTTGTACCCACTTAATTCAGCCTGGGTTACAATCATTTTCTGCAATTGGTGCAGCATGTGGTTCACATCTGCCTGGGCGTGGGCGAGGACTTTTCGAGTCAAATGGGCTCCAGCCCAAGTGGTTTGGGCGGCTGAGAGGGTGTAGTGAGCTCTGACAACATGGCGGGGATCGAGTCGGACCTACACCTTTTGGGTGTGGGTTTTGCCGTTCGTTATCAATAACCCCCGTTGTTCACGGAGTACTATCCCTGACGCTGGTCCCGGCAATGCAACTTCTGGCTGGGGCACAAGCCCAATCATGCAGAGAAACAAGGCGGTAAATCTGAACATCTTCCTGGTGATTGGCCAGGAAGAAGGCACAATTAGCAATGAAGAAACATCTAAAATACAGTAAATTATCACACATACACATACAATAACATTTACAATTGCATACTATAACACTAAGGATAACAATGGCGATATCATAAAGAGAGCAAAAAAATGAATAAAATTACACATGATTTCAAATATGACGTACTTTTAACAATTTCTTTAATTTATATTTAAATGTTGAATAATTTGTACTACTCCTTAAAAACCTGTTACGAATCCAGCGTCCCGCCGCGGACACCTATGGTGTTTAGGGGTAAAGTCGTCAGACACAAAAAAAAAAAAAAAAAATGCTGAACATGTCATATATTCTTGAAAAGCTGAGATTCTTGTGATTCAAACGATGCAAACCCATTTTAAGATACAATTAACACAGCAGTACAATCAGTGTCTTGTTCAGACCACCAACAACTAAATAAACAACAACAAAACTGAAGGAACTCATCTATGAAGCCTCTAGATAGTCCACTGATCCATAAAATTTCAACATAAAGTGAGTGTTACACTGTAAACGGTCCAGGCTATCCAATTCAGTGCAATATTTAGTCCACAACACATGAATTTGTTAATAAAACATCCACGGAATGTAGTAGTATCATTTCAAATTAGCCGATGGAGCTATCAATTCTTCTGCATTTTCTATAATGTACCGTTGTTCACATGTAAACATAGCGGATTTTCTGATGTCAAAATGGTCGCTGAACTCTGCCCTTTTGATTGACTCCTATTTGAGCCAATAGGTGCGTCTTAGATGGGTCTACAGTCAGCGGTAGCCAAAGAGCATTCAGCATTTGAGATGGGGCCGCCGTATTTTGATGGACAGCAATCGATCCAATTGCATTAGAGTCTATGAGGTATGAGTATAATAATGATTCTAACATAACACTAAGCCAAACAAAAGTGAAACAAGTAGTAGGAAAGAGGAAAAATGAAAAGCGATACTTATGTCCCTTGCCGGTGTCCCTGACCGGTGAAGTCACACGATAGAGTCGATGGTCTTTACACTCTTCATCTTCACACGAGGAGGGCTTCACACGACGGCTGCCGTGACCACTGCCCCTGTATTCTAACCTTTTTTATACCGGTCTAACAAATCACTTATTGAATTCAGCTGGACACACTTTCCTGTTAATCACAGCAAATGGCCAAGCAAGCGCAGACACTGACAAGATACAATACAGTACGAGACCAAACTTTGATGTATTCCCTGCTACCTTCTAAGTTTTTTTATATCACAGACAATCTCGCTTGACATTGAATCGAATTGAAGTCTGGAGCAAGTCAGCGGTGTGTTCTGGCTCAACAACGACCCGTGCCCACCGAAACAACTCAAATTAGGCCCTCTCTCATCTCAATCTCATCTCATCTCAAAAAACATATCATTATGTATATTATTTAATTTCTGTTTTGTTTTTTTAAATAAGTGTTATATTCCTTTCCTTCTGTGTTATTCCTATGTATGTCTGTACTATCATGCATATTTTTTTGCTGTCATCATGTCCCTCAGTATATGACAGCAAAAAATATGCATGTTGTGGATGAAGCCAGTTGTAGGGTGATGGGGATGGCTGCTATTTCTGCATATTGAGATGAGAGAGGCCTAATTTGAGTTTTTCGGTGGCACGGTCGGTTTTGCCACATGTATAGTTTATCTATCTCTGTCAGCAGCGAGGAATTCACATGTGATAAATGCAGGGAAATAGTTAGGCTGACAAGAAGATTTTAGAACTAGAGACACGCATCCAAACTTTAGTTGAGGATAGTAAGAAAGTGAGGCTGAAGATACGGCTTTGGATGCGATTTGCTCAGGGAGTCCTGTACATTGTTCGGTTCCGGATGAGCCCGTGCAACAGGGCAATTGGGTGACTGTGAGGCGGCATAGTCGCGGGTCAAAACACCGCTCTTCCATTCCAATTAAAATATTAAACAGGTTCTCCCCACTCAGTGACACACCCACTGAGAAACCTGATGAAAGTGCTTTAGTTATTGGCGATTCTATTGTACGGAACGTGAAAATAGAGACACCAGCCACCATAGTCCATTGTTTACCGGGAGCCAGAACGCCTGACATCTTGGCAAATTTAAAAGTGCTGGCTAATGCTAAACGTAAATTCAGTAAGATTGTTATTCACGTCGGCACTAATGATGTTCGACTTCACCAGTCGGAGATCACTAAAAATAATGTTAAAGAGGTGTGTGAACTTGCAAATACGTTGTCAGATGCAGTAATATGCTCTGGCCCACTCCCTGCTTACCGGGGCGATGAGATTCATAGCAGCCTGTTGTCACTCAATGGCTGGTTGTCTAAGTGGTGCCCGCAGAATAACATAGTTTATAGACAACTGACTAGTTTTTTTGGGCAGACCTGACCTGAAAAAGAGAATGTCCTTCATGCCTCCGGGGGTGATGCCGCTCTTCTCTCTTGAAATATGGCACATAGTCTTAAAGTTTGTACTTGACTAACTGGGGCCCAGGTCAGGAAGCAGACAGACTGGCTAAACCGACCGTCTGCTAGCCGCCTCACGTCACAGAAGTCAGTTAATTCTCAGCACATAGAGACCCTTTCACCTAGATATTACACTTTAGAGACTGTGTCTGTTCCCCGAACTAGAAAATACAAAAACTGTCCAAACCAGTCTATGAGTAACAACTTAATCAATGTTCAACAAATGAAAAATATATATAACACAGAGAAACAAATGATAAAGCTTGGCTAATTGAATATCAAGTCCCTTTCTACAAAAGCACTTTTTGTAAATGATATGATCACTGATCATAAACTAGATGTGCTCTGTTTGACAGTAACCTGGCTTAACCAATAATACATTATTCTAAACGAGTCTGCCCCCCAAGATTACTTTTACAAAAATGAGCCGCATCCAAAAGGCAAAGGGGGAGGTGTTGCTACAATTTATAGCAATACTCTCAGTATTTCTCAGAAGACAGGCTTTAAGTATGACTCCTTTGAAGTAATGGTGCTTCATATACCATTATCTAGAGAAAAAAGTATTAATGATAAATACCCTGTGATGTTTGTACTGGCTACTGTATACAGGCCACCAGGGCACCATACAGACTTTATTAAAGAATTTGGTGATTTAATATCAGAGTTAGTGCTGGCTGGAGATAAAGTCTTAATTGTAGGTGATTTTAATATCCAAGTTGATAATGAAAAAGATGCATTAGGATCAGCGTTGTTAGACATTCTGTACTCTATCGGGGTTAGACAACATGTGTCAGGACCTACTCATTGTTGAAATCATACTTTAGATTGAATACTGTCACATGGAATTGATGTAATAGGGTGAAGTTCTGCAGCAAAGCGATGATATATCAGATCACTATCTAGTCTTGTGTAAACTCCATATAGCTAAAGCTTAAATTCAACTCCTTCATACAAATATAGTAGAATCATCACTTCTACCCCACAAAAGACTGCTTTGTAAGTAATCTTCCTGATTTATCTCAATTCCTCAGCATATCCAACAGCGCAGAAAAACTTGATGATGTAACAGAAACTATGTATTCACTCTTTTCTAGCACTTTAGATACGGTTGCTCCTTTACACTTAAGGAAGATTAAGGAAAAGAGTCCAACACCATGGTATAATGAGCACACTCTCTCGCCCTAAAGAGAGCAGCCAGGAAAATGGAGCACAGCTGAGGAAAACAAAACTAGAGGTATTCGTCTGGCTTGGCGGGAAAGTACCCTATCCTACAGAAAAGCATTAAAAACTGCTAGATCTGATTAGTTTTCGTCTCTTTTAGAAGAAAACAAACATAACCCCAGGTATTTATTCAATACAGTGGCAAAATTAACAAAAAATAAAACATCAACTGGTGTTGAAATTTCCCAACAGCACAGCAGTAATGACTTTATGAACTATTTTACTTCCAAAATCAATACTATTAGAGATCAAACTGTAACCATGCAGCTGCCAGTTGCAGTATCACATCAAATTGTGCACTATAGATCCCCTAAGGAACAATTCCACTCATTCTCTACTATAGGAGAGGAAGAATTGTATAAACTTGTTAAATCAGCTAAACCAACACCATGTATGTCAGACCCTATTCCATCTAAACTACTAAAAGAGGTGCTTCCAGAAGTCATAGATCCTCTTTTCGCTATTATTAATTCATCATTGTCATTAGGGTATGTCCCCAAAACCTTTAAATTGGCTGTTATTAAGCCTCTCATTAAAAAAACACAACTTGACCCCAAAGCTCTAGTTAATTACAGACCGATCTCGAATCTCCCTTTCTGTCAACGATACTAGAAAAGGTAGCATCCTCACAATTATATTCCTTCTTAGAGAAAAACGATATCTGTGAGGATTTCCAGTCAGATTTAGACCATCTCATAGTACTGAGACTGCTCTCATTAGAGTGACTAATGACCTGCTCTTATCATCTGATCGTGGTTGTATCTCTCCTATTAGTGCTCCTGGATCTTAGCGCGCGTTCGACACTATCGATCACAACATTTTTTGAATAGACTTGAAAACACTGTTGGCATTAGTGGAAGTGCATTAGCATGGTTCAAATCGTACTTATCTGACCGCAATCAATTCGTAGCATGAATGAAGAGGTATCATATCGATCACAAGTGCAGTATGAACCTCAAGGCTCAGTACTAGGGCCGTAACTTTTCACGCATTACATGTTACCCTTGGGAAATATCATCAGGAAACATGGGTTAGCTTTCACTGTTATGCTAATGATACTCAGCTCTATATTTCTTCACGGCCCGGTGAAAAAACACCAAATCGAGAAACTTATGGAATGCATAGTCGATATAAAAAACTGGATTTCTTACTACTAAATTCTGAAAAAAACAGAGGTATTAATTATCGGACATAAAAACCACACGAGTAATAACCTAGAACACTGTCTAACACTTGATGGCTGCTCTCTCGATTCTTCATCATCAGTCAGGAACCTTGGTGTGCTATTTGATAGCAATCTCTCTTTTGACAGCCACATTTCTAGAATTTATAAAACTGCATTTTTTCATCTTAAAAATATATCTAAACTGAGACCTATGCTCTCAATGTCAAATGCAGAAATATTAATTCATGCGTTTATGACCTCAAGGTTAGATTATTGTAATGCTTTATTAGGTGGTTATTCTGCACGCTTAATAAACAGACTACAGACCGTCCAAAAGGCAGCAGCTATAGTTCTTACTAGAACTAGAATGTGACCCACATTAGTCCGGTTAACACTGCACTGGCTGTTAATTACTTATAAAGCCCTGAATGGCTTAGCTCCTCAGACTTGAGCGAACTCTTATCGCATTATAGTCCTCCACGTCCGCTACGATCCCAAAACTCTGGCCATTTGATAATACCTAGAATATCAAAATCAACTGCCGGCGGCAGATCCTTTTTCTAATTAGCGCCCAAACTCTGGAACAATCTACCTAAAACTGTTCGGGAGGCAGACACACTCTGTCAGTTTAAATCTAGATTAAGGACCCATCTCTTTAACCTGGCATACACTTAAACACACTATTACGCTTCTAATATTCAAATCCTTAAAGATTGTTAGCTGCATTAATTAGGTCAACCGGAACCGGAAAACTTCCCATAAAACACAATGTACTTGTTACATCGTAAAAAATTCACATCTACGCTAATATTAGTCTTTTATTTCTTATTCCGAGGTCACAGTAGCCACCCGATCCGGTCCTTATCTAGCCCAGATGATCACTGTAGTCACCAGATCCATCCGTATCAAGATCATATGGTGGATCATCACCTAAGATGACCTCAACAGCTCTGAACATCAGCGGAGACCAGGGCACCTAGATGAGCCCCAGAGACAGATCTCCAGTGAGGACCTCGTCACCTAGACAGCCATCGGGAAAAGACCACTGGAACCAGTGGAGCCCTTACAATCTGACTTTGCTGAAGTTGGAACAAACTTCTGGTCGTCTGGCCAGAGGGGAACTGGCCCCCGACTGAGCCTGGTTTCTCCCAAGTTTTTTTCTCCGTTCTGTCACCGATGGAGTTTTGGTACCTTGCTGCTGTCGCCTCTGGCTTGCTTAGTTGGGGACACTTCATTTCCAGCGATGTCACCGACTTGATTGCACAGATACTATTTAAACTGAACTGAGCTGGACAATGACATCACTGAATTCAATAATTAAATGCCTTTAACTGAAAAAGGCGTTTAATCTTGTCATTTACATTAGTGATACACTATTTTCAGATTTTGATATTGTGCAGTTGCTTTGACACAATTTGTATTGTTAAAAGCGCTATATAAATAAAGTTGGCTTGACATGACTTGACAGTGCAAAGCAAAGCTACCCCAGTGTGTCTGGTCAGGCCAGGCACGGAGCAGAGCAGAGGCGCTGTTTGAACTGGCTCATCGCTGTGTCCTGGGCTCCCGTCCAAACGAATGTTTCATCCTTTTTCAGGAGGGAAGTTAGTGGTTGTGCAATGTCAGCGTAGTTTTCGATGAACTGTCGTGAGTTATTGCACACTCCCAGAAAGCTTCGCAGCTCAGAGATGTTAGTCGGCATCTTTATGCTTTGGGCAATCCAAACCTTTGGGTGCGGTTAGACTGTGGCTCGATGCCGTTTCTTCTGACAAGTAGTCAGACATAATTCACCTTGTTTTGCACCACTGTCCTTTGTGAAGGCAATCTTAGCTCCTGCTGTTGTCAGCTGTTTAGGACATGATCAATTTATTTGAGGTGGTCTTCCACACTTGAGCTTTTCATTAAAACATCATCTACGTAGACAAGGTTGCCTCTGGCTCTGGCGTCAGGCATGCTTGTTCAGGAAGATGTTTGAATTCAGCTGGTGAGTTTGCATAGCCAAAGGGGCATCGTGTGAAGGTTTATTGCGATTGCCAAAGGTTAATGCCAGCTTGTGTTGGTCATTGGGGTGGACAGGGATTGTCCAGAACCCAGAGGCGACATCCAGTGTGGACAGATCGTCGACCTTTGATTTTTTTGAATTTCTTGGTCCAACTGGGTCATAGGCCATCGTTACAATGGTACCTGCTGATTCATCTTGCGATAGTAGATGATGCATTTGCCATTGGGTTTAGGACTGGCCATATCAGGGAAGAGTATGTGCTGTTACAGGGCCGGATGACCCCCTTTGCCAGCATGGAGTCAAAAATGTCTTGCATTGGCACATATGACGCTATTGGAATCTTGTATTGCCGCACAAATGTGGGTGGCGCATTTGGGTTTGTCGGATGCGCATGGTGTGGATGTTGGTCAGTTCACAATCCAGGGAATCCTTTGCGAAGGAGTCCTTGTACTTGTGCAAACTTTGAGTCCTTGGTGAGCCACTTCATTGTGGAGGGCATCCGCCTCACTCAGGATCTGTTGAATTTGTGCATTAACCTGGCGTCGGGCCCTCTGATGTTGAGTCATTTGAAGGGCTTTGGGCCCTGATGGTCACCTGTGTAGGTGATTCTTCGCAGGCTCTGTTGAGACAGCGAGACAGTGAGGTGAGTGTCATCTGTTAGTTTCTGAACGGCAGACACTTTCTCTGGACACCGCAGAATAGAGGATGGCGATGATTTCATGTTTTTGAGAATGTTACGGTGTCGTCGTATTCGTCTGACATTAGCTGGGTGGGTATGGTATGTACCGTTAGTTCAAAGTCATGGAACGCCTGGTTGATAGCCATCCCAGGTGACGGCTTTGGGAACGTGGATTCTTGGCTGAACAGTTTTTGAACAACACATACACAGCACGAGATGACACTTCAATGAGAGGTGTGCATCCAGGGTCAGTCTGAGTTTTAGGCAGTCCTGGAAGATTGGAAGAAGGCTAGTTACCGTTGAGAGTTTGGCCAGGTTGCATGTTGATCGGACGCTGACACTCTTGCTGTAGCAGGTATTGTGCTTCTTTCTCAGTGATTATTAGGGATGGGTATCGTTAAGGTTTTAATGTTATTACACTCTTATTGATACTGCTTATCAATCCGGTACTTTAACGGTATTCTTATTGGTACTTTTGGTTTTATTTATGTATATATATATATGACAGATTAGGACCTGAATTAACATTGCTTTATATTCTGAAATGTAAATGCACCAGTGTGCAGGCTTTTTTAGTGTTTTATATACATAAGATAAGATACAGTAAGAACATGAACAAAGAAACAAAGTTAAACAAACTGACAAATATACCATTTGTCATACCATAATACAAATGTACAAATGAAATGAAAAAATAAACAGTGCTTAATTTTTCCATGAAGGTATACTAACATTAATTGTCAGGTAAGTAATAGCTACAAAATAAATCTAAAAGTGATCAAAATGTAAATGAACACTGCATAGTTTTCACTATATGTATTGATAGATTAATGATTATTAAAGATATAACTTTACTCAGATTAAGAGCTGTGGGTTATTTCCTCTAGGCATTTTGCGCCAGTCTGTCACTTTAAGACAAAATATTGACACACATCGATTTTCTCCCAACTGTTCTCATCCACTTAAGACGAACGTGTTTAAGTGAATACTCTCCAAGCCGGCCGTTTGTACATATTTTGTGTGTATTTTATCGTTTGTACGCACCCGAAGCTCAAAGTGTACTTTGCTTGTCAGTTTTAGAGCGCGCCGCGCAGGCATGCACACACATTTCAGCCTGGGAACAGCATCTCTTGTGTGGATTGTACATTCAACGTTTTATTATCAAACATGTCCAGCAATTTAGCAACTGTAAAGATGGCATTTTACAGCAATCGACAAACGATTGATCTGATTCTGACGTTAAGTTTTGGTCAGGGAGGAACGAATACGCACCGCTGTGAAGGGAAGGAAGTTGTGCTAGATGAAACGCAGATATAATCCTTAGAACCCCCCTAAAAAAATAAACTTAGTTTAATATAACAACCACGGCCTAAATTGTAAGCAATATGTTTTAATGGTTAGTTCACTCTTCTATCATGATTAAAAATGGCTTTCATGTTGCACGTGCTGAAGCTCCTCCACATGAGTGCGATCTCGCTTCTGAATTGTGAATAGGAAAAATGCATCATAGACAAATGTTTGAATATTATTGCAGATAAAAACAGCTGGCAACTTTGGTGAGATAGAATTTGCAAGATAATGTGTTTATATAGCAATAATAAATGTGTGTTTTCTTAATTTCTCCAGTACCGATACCAGAACCGTTAACGTCAGAGCTTATCGATACTCCGGCCTTTCATAATTTAGCCCAGAGACCTATTAAATACCTGGTTTTGGTACCCATCCCTAGTGATCATAGCGCATCGTCTGGCATGGTTTGACCGGATTGGAGTTCTTGAGGTTCTGAAGTTGTCAGTTGGTGTACAGGGGAGCCCAAATGATGTCGTTCACAGTATCAATGCAAGCATTGAGCCGGACCATGATATCCGCTCCAATGTAGCTGTTATGAGGCAGGTGTGGGACAACGAGGAAGTAGTGACTCAGATGTCTGTTGTTCCATCGTATGTCCACAGCGCAGATTATCTTGGAGGTGGCCATGGTTGTCAACCAGGGACTGAGAGGGAAGTAGCTGTGCTTAGCAACATGTGGTAGACTCTGATGTTTTTGCTTCAATATTTTGAATAACTTCAGGCTGATGGCTGAGTCTTTGCCCACAGGGCTATGCCGCGTCAGACAGTGATGTGCCTTGGACATCTATTGCAGTCATGATTCGAAGGGGGCATGCGTTTGATTCAGGCTATTAAAGTGAGCAGAGGAGAGGATCCTGGTCCTTGCTGTTTGTGCTTGGTCCAGATCCTGGTGCTGATACTGCATCATCAATCAGTGATTTAGGGGCGGTGTCTGTGACTTGACACTGCGACTCGTTGGAGTCTAATGACTGGCAGGGCAGAAAGTTGCGGGCTTGTATCCACATCTTTAGGTGTTTGAAGTCTATTAGAGGTTCGAAGCGATTAAGCAGATCTTTCCCAATGAAGAGTGGATACGTGTTGAGTGGTGAGACGTATACTGGATGGACGAGATACATCGATCCCACCATTTTAGTTGTAGGCCTATGTGGGAATATGCTTGGAGCTTCAGTTCGCACCTTTGGAGTTTGAGGGCTCCGTTAGTCCTCTTTCTTGTTTCTTGGACTTCTTCAAGGAGTTCGGTAGACATTAGAGTAATGTCAGCTCCCGTATCGAGAAGGGCTTCAACTCTGAGGTGTCGTTCGATGATGATTGAGAGGTAAAAATTTCTTGCAATACCTTTCTCAATGAGAACGCCTAGGAGTTGAGGGACTGAAGTTTGGGAGGAAACGGATAGGACTTATGTGGTGTTCATTGGAGAGTGACAGATGACCAAGACAGCACTTTCAGGAACTTGAGGGGTTTCGTCAGCAGGTATTTGTTGGACGCTGCTGTGATCTGGAGCATCAGGTGTTGAGTTAGTGTCTAACTCTGTTGCTGGATTTTCAGGTGGGATTTCGTGTCCATCTCAAGTTAGGGTGGTTGTGGTTTTCTGAGAGTGAGGTGAAGGAGTGCTGTTCTCTGTGGCTGGTTAGGTCAGCTGGTCTGGGTGCCTCCTCCTTTCATTGGAAGAACTCTTTCATCATCATTTCCATCAGCTCTTGTGAGTCGAAACATGGTGGTGTCTTTTGTTCTTGTGTGGATTCAGTTTGAGCTCGGTCAGCTTGGAATCTTTGTGAATTCTTTCGTCGATTCCTTGGGCTGGTTGCTCCAGGGTGAGTTTGTCGTTTTCCCTTGGAGTTTCCGTTGGATTCCCATGAGCTTTTCCCTCTTGAGTTTCCAAACAAGCTTAGCTGGTTCCACGATCTCTCCTATTGACTCTCATGAGGCCTTGATTGGTCCCATGACCTCTCCCAGTGCCGTCCAGGTGAGCGTTGACGTCCACGCAGTCCGTCCCAGAGGTCATACCTCTGTTTAGAACTGCTGGGGTTTTGGTGCCTTTTTCTGAGGACATCTTTTGTTTGCCGTAGGCTTTCTGCCTCAAGTCTCGCAACTGTTGAGCATTCATTTTTCGTGGACATGCAAAAACGCCAAATTGGTGTTTTTACGCCGGGGTGAAGGTTCCTAAGGAAGGGAGTTTTGAAGTTCAGTTCGTCCTCCATGTCAGGTTCGTTTTGAATTCCGAAAAACTGCTCATCTGAGTCGACTTTATTCAATTAAATTCAATTCAAGAATATTTGTATAGCGCTTTTTACGACACAATCGTTGCAAAAAACTTCACAGAAATTAAGTTTCTAAAATACATTATATTGTAGAAACTCAATATAATTAACTTATGGCAAAATTTGTTAATTCAGTATAATCGCTGATAGTTGGCTTCCTCTGAGGTCCTCCGAGGGGTTGTCATCATCTCTTCTCAGGTGTTTGGTCATCTCAGATCATTTAAGGGTTGGATCCAGACTAAAGCATGTGTAATTCCTAGTTACCACAGGATGTTAATCCAGAAACAGATAAACAAATAAGGACAATTAGCATAGCAGTTGTTCCATCCAGGAACAACCTTGGATAAATTTATCTGTTCAACACAAGCTAAAGCATAATAATGTGCGTTTGATCAGATATACTGGCAGTACAAGATTGTGAGATGCATTATATAACGCTTGCTAAAGAGATGTATCTTAATCTAGATTTAAATAGAGAGAGTGGTCTAAACCCTGAACGTTATCAGGAAGGCTATTCCAGAGTGGGAGCCAAATAGGAAAAAGTTCTACCTAATAGCCAGTGCAGAGCCTGTAAAATTTGAGTATATGATCATATTTTCTTGACCTGG
This sequence comes from Ptychobarbus kaznakovi, assembly GCA_027422405.1. Classification (NCBI taxonomy): domain Eukaryota; kingdom Metazoa; phylum Chordata; class Actinopteri; order Cypriniformes; family Cyprinidae; genus Ptychobarbus; species Ptychobarbus kaznakovi. The sequence goes on from JAPDDN010000487.1 coordinate 15,569, forward strand.
TAAGGACTCTAGCCGCAGCATTTTGTAATATCTGTAGCGTTTTATATGAAGATGCAGGACAACCACCTAGCAGTGCATTACAATAGTCCAGTCTAGAGGTCATGAATGCATGAACTAACTTTTCTGCATCAGAAACACTTAACATGTTCCTTAGCTTGGCAATGTTTCTAAGATGAAGAATGCTGTTTTTGTAACATGGGAAATATGATTTCAAAAGATAGGTTGCTGTCTAATATAACACCCAGATTTTGACTGTAGAGGAAGTAACATTACATCCGTCTAGTTGCAAATTGTGATCCAAGATATTCTGTGTACTGTTTTTAGTTCCAATAAGTAATATCTCTGTCTTATCTGAATTTAATAGGATAAAATTATACTTTTATATTTTTTAACACACTCCGTTAGCTTAGGTATTTAGAAAGTTTCATCTGGTCTTGTTGAGATATATATAGTTGAGTGTCATCGGCATAACAATGGAAACTAATCTTGTATTTTCTAACAATATTACCAAGGGCCAACATGTATAATGAAAATTTTACAAAATAAATTCTGAATTATGAGATAACAAGTCGCAATCACAAGATTTCAGAATTGTAAGAAAACTGTCAAAATCATAAGAATATAAGTTCAGAATTACAAACAAATAAATAATAAATAAAATTATTTGTTATGGTGTGGTGGAAACAAGCTTTGTTAGTTTGTAGATTTATGGCCTTTTAACTAAGCCTATTTTTTATTTTTTTCTCTCAGATCTTAATCTTTATCATCATGCAGTGAATTAGAGAAGCACTAGAGAGCACCACTGAACAACATATGAGCATCTTCTGTAATTCTGTCTCTTCTGAGTTTATGAGACTGAGCTCACTGCTTGAGCTGCTAGATACACTGAAGATGTATTTCTACAGGAGAAGCTCATCTATCTCACTGAATTCATGCGCTTTGAGCTCCAGCTAATCTGAGATGAGACTGAATATGATCTCACACATGATCTGAGAGGAGAGAGAACCATAGAGAGAGAGAAAGACACACATATCTATATCCCTAAATGCTGATAACTCTCATGACCGGAGTGTACGGTAGTAGGAACCATTCGTCTTCTTGATGTTGTCATTGGTCAACTTAGACTATCCACTCAGTCTCTTGAGAGTCTGATAAAGAACCTCGTATTCTTGCCTCGACGCTTCATCTTCGAGATCGGCTGCTGCATTTTGCCTTGTTCAGCTTTCATCCAATGTCTGACTCCTCGATTTAGTTCGATGGAGCTTGAAGCAGATGTTTCACCTGTTTCCGCTCTTCAACCGGGTCCAGGCACTCATCCGAGATCCATGGTTGGGTTCGGTGCCAGATGGGAAGCAAAGCAATGTGCAACGATGACCGTGATGATTTGCATTTCTTCTTCATCAGTGTCATCTCCAAGACTCAAGATTCAAGATTTTTATTCGTCACATACACAATTATACAGAACATAACCAGCAGTGAAATGTAAGTTAGGTCCGCTCAATGGACAGTGCAATTATATATAACAAGAGAATATACATAAATATATATGGAGAAAAAAAATAAGGAAAAAGGAAAAATTAAGAATAAAAAATAAAAAAGATTCAAATATAAAATATAAAATAGAATATGCAATAAAATAAAATGTGCAGGACAGTAGACTTAATAAATAATAATATAAGCAGGGATGTGCAAGAAGAATGTGCAAACATGTTGTACATTGTATTTACATAGCAGCAATACGAATGGTAGAGAATAATTAATATCTTACTGATTATTAGGTGATTATTAAATTCAGTCATGTTGATGTTATGAGACTGAGTTTGAGTTTAGGAGCCTGATGGCCGGGGGGGGGGGATCCTCCTTAGTCTCTAAGTTTTTGCCATCATGCTACAGAAGCGCTTGCCAGATGACAGTAAAATTAAGAGACTCTTACCAGGGTGATTTGTGTCCTTGATGATTTTGAATGTGTGCAGTCCAAGTCAGGTGTTTACACCTGTTTACACCGAGGTACTTGAAACTGCTCACCCTCTCCACAGGGGTCCCACTGATCATAAGAGGAGTGTAGGGCCACTGCTGTCTCTTCCTGAAGTCTACAATCAGCTCTTTAGTTTTTCTCACGTTCAGAGAGAGACAGTTGTCCTGGCACCATGATGTAAGTCTCTCTACCTCATCCAAGTATGCGGTCTCATCATTTGTTGGAAATGAGGCCCAGAACCACAGTATCATCAGCAAATTTGACAATAGAAGTGGAGCTGTGAGAGGACACACAGTCGTGTGTGTAGAGAGAGTAGAGCAGGGGACTCAGGACACAGCCCTGTGGGGCTCCTACGTTCAGGGTGATGGAGTTTGAGGTGAATAACCTGTTTTCACCATTTATGCCGGGGAGGAAGTCTTGAATCTAGTCACAGAGTGCAGAGTTTAAGCCAAGGTCTATGAGTTTAACAGCTAGCTTAATGGGACTATAGTATTGAAACCTAAGCTATATCAATGAATAGCAGCCTTACATAGTTCCCATTTTTGCTGTCAATGTGAGTGAGGAAAGGGTGCAGGACCTGAGAGATGGCATCGTCAGTGGATCTATTTGGGCGATAGGCAAACTGAAGAGGGTCCAAAGTAACAGGGATGGAGGAGCAAATGTGGTTCTTTACAAGTCTCTCAAAAACCTTCATGACTATTGATGTGAGGGCAACTGGATGATAATCATTCAGGCAAGAGGGTTTATTGTTCTTGGGCACAGGGATGATGATAGATTTTTTAAAGGAGGTGGGAACTGAAAAGAGGTCCTCCAAGCTGAAAGGTGAAGTTTCTTCTAATATTCCTCAACATGCACTGCATTACACTGTCAGTACGTGTGTGTGTGTGTGTGTGTGTGTGTGTGTGTGTGTGTGTGTGTGTGTGTGTGTGTGTGTGTGTGTGTGTGTGTGTGTGTGTGTGTGTGTGTGTGTGTGTGTGTGTGTGTGTGTGTGTGTGTGTGTGTGTGTGTGTGTGTGTGACTACAGGAGCAGGAATGAGGAACCTGCTTTACAGTCTCACAGACACACCTGTTTTACTCTCATGACTCAAACACAGAACCAGGGAACAGGAATCACTTGATTTCAGGGAAAGAGAAGCTGGAGTGTAGTTGAGCTGTTGTGTGTTTGTGTCTCTGTATTTACGCAGTAAAATGGCAGAACCCAGAGTTTCTCAGAAAGTTTTTTTGTGTGCAGTGTGTCTGGATCTCCTGAAGGATCCAGTGGCCATTCCCTGTGGACACAGTTACTGTAAGAGCTGTATTACAGACTGCTGGGATCAGGAGGATCAGATGAGAGTCTACAGCTGCCCTCGTTGCAGACAGACCTTCAGTCCAAGACCTGCTTTAGCTAGAAAAAACATCTTGGCTAAAATAGTAAAGAAACTGAAGAAGACCAAACGTCCTGCTGACTGTTACGCTGGAGCTGGAGATGTGCAGTGTGACGTCTGTACTGGAAGAAAATACAAAGCTGTCAAGTCCTGTCTGGTGTGTCTGGAGTCTTACTGTCAGAATCACTTCGAACAACATGAGAGTTTCTTTAAAGGAAAGAGACACAAAGTGACAGAAGCCACTGGACGACTGCAGAAGATGATCTGCAAGAAACATGAGAAGCTCCTCGAGGTTTTCTGTTGCACTGACCAGAATGTATATGTGTGCTGTGTACGATGGATGACCATAAAAACCATGACACTGTATCAGCTGCAGCACAGAGGACAGAGAAACAGGTATTTAAAACTAGAGATCAAGGTAATACTCAGTGTAATGATCAAATAGTATGTTTATTTTCTGTGTAGAGCCGCAGCTTAATTACACAGAAGTACTGTCAGTGTGAAGCTTTATGTCTGTGTCAGTTGTGAAACAAGCATTACTCTTCATGTTAATTCATATACGATGATTGTAACCGATCATCACTTCTGGCGTTTGAACCTACAGCCATTAGTTATCAGCTCCACTTTACTGGGTTCATCTGTTTGTCCTGCAGAAGAAGCTGAAGGAGACGCTGAAGACGCTCCGGCAGAGAATCCAGCAGAGAGAGAAAGATCTTCAGCAGCTGAGAGAGACTGTGGAGTCTCATAAGGTGAGTCTGGAGAAGAAGAGAAGTTTGTCTCAGTCTCAGTTAAGACTTACTGAAGCCTGAATCACTGTGTGTCCTAACAGCGCTCTGCACAGACAGCAGTGGAGGACAGTGAGAGGATCCTTACTGAGCTCATCCGCTCCATTGAGAGAAGGCGTGATGATAGCAGGCCTTGGAGCGGCAGGCGTGACGATAGCAGGCCTTGGAGCGGCAGGCGTGACGATAGCAGGCCTTGGAACGGCAGGCGTGGACGATAGTAGGTCTTGGGCGGCAGGCGTGACAATAGCAGGCCTTGGGCGGCAGGCGTGACGATAGCAGGCCTTGGGGCGGCAGGCGTGACGATAGCAGGCCTTGGGGCGGCAGGCGTGATGATAGCAGCCGCTCTGTGCTGATACGGCTGATCAGAGATCAGCAAAAGCAAGCAGTGAGTCGAGCTGAAGGACGACTGGAGCGACTGGATCAGGAGATCAATGATCTGACGAGGAGAGACGCTGAGCTGGAGCAGCTTTCACACACACAGGATCACATCCAGTTCCTGCAGGTAACACAGATCTAGAAGAACAGGATCATAAGTCGCTTTTCCACCGTTGGGCCAGTGTGAGTCAGTGCTTTAATCGGGCCGGGCGGGGCTAATAGCCTCGGACCTGTAGCACCGAGCCCAAAATCATGATGTGTTTCCACCGTCGGGCCAGAAGCTCCGCTGCGCTTCACTAAAACCCGCCCTTTACACGCCTCTCTGGAACAACGTCACGCAACCCCATCATTTCCCCAACAAAGAGAAGTCATCAGAAAACTAATATGAAATAAGTCACTGGAACTAGTGCGATCACAAAACGAACATAAGAGCGGCCGTTTGTTTGCATGTTTTGTTAAAGATTTAAATCCAAAAGCATCTATGTTTTACAATAATAAGTGATACATTGATCATAATGAATTAATTTATCGGGATTGAAAATGAGTCGATGACATACCATATGACAAAAGAAAGATGACATACCCTACTTAATCAGTTGAGTCTGTTTATGTTTATTTGTAGTCACAGTATAAATCACATTTAGAAATAATTATAATTTCTTATTTTTTTCCATCGAAAATACGACCCTAGTAGCAGAGGGAGCTCTTGTCATGAGTCCGGGCCGTGCGATGATTGTTCTCACCACCAGAGGTCGTCACCTCCCAATTTCCCGGACTCAATTGCCTTAACTCCACACACCTGCCACTCATCACACTCCCAGCTGTTCCCCATCAGCACAGCCTATTTAAACACCACACTCCCGCCACTCTGTCTGTCTGTATTTTCAATTGTCTCAGTTCTGTTTTTGGACGGTGTCTGCCTTTTTTGATTAAACTCAGTTTTCTCCTGCATTTGGACCCAGACCTGATTCTTTCCACGCTGTGCCGTGACAGCTCCTTAACAAAAAACGTTTTCTTTTTTTTATGACCTACGCAGAGTTTTAGTCTCGAGAGGAGACTTATGACAGATAGAATATTTTACAAAATAAATAGACGGTTGATATAAAGAATGAGAAGCTGACATCTGATTTCTTCAAGTGATCGTATTTACCATGTTTACTGTGGTAACGTTAATGGCTAGCGTGCATCACTTATATTTCTGCCTTGTGGTGATCATAATCCACATCTGATCTAAAACTGAAGTTATTTCAAACACTCGCTGCTGTCTGAAAGTAAGTCTTTCAATGGTGGTGTTATGGCTGTTAACTTTATGAAATGATCTGCGGTGCTGATTCTCTCCAGACGCGGAGAAACTCCGCCTTTGTTCATAACCAATCCTCTAGCCCCAATTGGCCCGCTTTGGCCCAAGGTTTTCGTCGGGCCAAAAAACCTGGCCATTGGCCCCTAAGAAGCACCGACGAGGCACGATCGAGCCCCGGAAGTGACCGTGGAAACGCGACTGGCCCTGGCACGCACTAGCATGCCCACTTTTGGCCCGACAGTGGAAACACGGCTATATTGGACTTGAGCAGATCCTGCTGTGACAGGAGACACGCAGAGAAACATTTCACGAGTGTCTTATGATATAATCATCAGTCAGACTCTCATCTGATCATCTTCTTCTGAAAGAGACGCTGCTTACAAATGGCTTTCAGCTCTGGAAATCTCTTAGGAATCATTTCTCTCAGCTCTTTCTTCTGGAAGATATATTTAGCTCTCAAACACCACTAGCGCCATCAACAGTTCAAAACTTGAACAGCTTTTAACCTCATTTTTTCTTCTGATTTATTATGTCAAGGTGAAATCAGTGAACTCGATAGTACAGTAAAGTTCATAAAAATTTGATCAGGTGATCCTCAAACCTGATAAAAGAAAGTTCACATAGAGTGTAAGTGGGGAATACTAGAATCTGTAGAATGATCTAAGATGGCGCCGCATATTGCAGCTTCAGTGCTTAGCTCTTCCGTGTTTGTACTGCTGAACAGTCGGCAGAACACACCACAAAATATTTTACCGGATTTCGATTATTCAGACTTTTTTCTGGGCATTGTAGTTGGAGGAGCGGTAGCGCTGTTTAGATGCTACAGGACACGCAGACGGGGGAAGTGAGGTGGCGCACTCGTGAAGCTTCGTCAGCTCGGATTTAGAACGCCATTGCCTAGCATCCATCTAGGGAATATCCGCTCTCTACCTAACAAAGCGGACAAACTCCTTCTGCTCTCCCAGACAAATAAGGATTTTCAAACTCTGCTGCTCTGTGTTTCACGGAAACCTAGCTGAACGATGCCATACCGGACAGCGCGCTCCATCTGCCGAACTTCCAGCTGATCATATCTGAACGCGACACAGTATCAACGTGGAAATCGTGCGGCGGCGGACGTGCTTTTACTTCAATGAAAGGTGGTGTACAGATGAAACTGTGTTAAAGAAGATATGCTGTTCTGATCTAGAAACGCTCTTCATCAACTGCAAGCCGTTCTATTTGCCGAGGGAGTTTTGTTCTTTCATTCTCGTGAGTGTTTACATTCGTCCGCAAGCGCACGTGAGCTCAGCTTTACAGAAACTCGCTGATCTGATCACAGACACAGAATAAAAACACCCAAACTCTGTTTTAATCATTCTCGGGGACTTTAATAAAGCAAATCTCTCCCGTGAACTGCCAAATTACAGACAGCACATCACATGTCCCAACAGAGACAGTAATATATTGGATCACTGTTACACATATCACTCTTCATATCACCCCATCTTCTCACAGATCTTCAACAGCTCACTGGAGCTGTGCGAAGTCCCCTCATGCTTCATGCTTCAAACACTCCACCTGTCATGCTCCGCTGGGAGCAAGGAACGAGGAGTCGAGGAGTCCAATTAATAATGATTTATTTAAGAGTAACAATGGATCTCGGGGGTAGACAAACAATATCAGACACCAGACATGGGAAAAACTAAGGCTTAAGTACACTGAGGAATCACATGAGGAGAACTGAAACAGGTGAGGAGTAATCAAACACAGACGGGGACTAATGAACTAATTAACCAAAATAGGACAGGAATACCAAATATGGGCACGGAAGCACAAGGAAGCACATGGAAATACAAGACACAGGGAAACAAGGTCTGACATTACCCCCTCCACCACTCCCCCCCCCACCCCCCCCCCCCTCCAAACAGGCTGTCCCGCACCGTATAACATCTAATGGGAGGGGGGCGCTCTGGAGGCCTCAAGGGACCTGGAGCCCGGACAGGTGGCCTCCAGGGCGATGGCCGTTCCGGGACCAACGGCGGAGCAGGGAGCTTGGGCGGCCATGGTGGGTCAGGGGACTCGGGCGGCCATCGGGTCAGGGGACTACTCGGGCGGCCATGGCGGTCAGGGGACTCGGTGGCCATAGCGGTCAGAGGACTCGTGCAGCCATGGCGGATCAGGATCTTGGATGCCATGGCAGATCAGGGGACCCGTGGGCCATGATGGGGAGCCCCCCCCCCCCCCCCCCCCCCAAAAAAAAATATTGGGTGGATTGCCCCGGGGGCACTCGGAAATGCGGATCTTGGGGCGCACCGGAGGCGCGGACTCTAGGAGGCGCTATGGAGTGGTTCGGTGACTCCTGCAATGACGGGCTCTGGAGTGGACTCTGTGGCTCCTGGAACCGGAGTGGGCTCTGGAGTGCTGTCTGGGACGGGGCACTGGGGTGCCTGTCTGGGCGCGGCCACTGGGGTGCTCGGGAACGCTGATCTCGGTGCACTGGGTTCCGTGGCTGTCTTGAGAGCGAGAACCGGCAGACATAAGGGAGCTGCGACGGCGGGCTGGTTTTTAACTCGGCCCGGAAACTTACCATACACTGGAAATCCCTTCTCTCCAACATAATCCTGTGGTGTCTGGGATACCATGGGGTGGTGTAACAGGCCCCGACCGAAACAGGTAGAGGATGGCCGCGTCATGCAGCTCCATCACCGCGGCGACCCGCATAATTCCCCAGCATACTCACGAAGGAGGATTCTGCCGGACAAGGGCGAGAAGCAGTCGCGAACTCCATCGCCGCGAAGAGGATTTGTTTGGTCCATATTCTGTCACGCTCCACCGGAGCAAGGAACGAGGAGTCGAGATTCCAATCAATAATGATATTTAAGAGTAACAATGGATCTCGGGAGTAGACAAACAATATCGGACACCAGACATGGGAAAAACTAAGGCTAAGTACACTGAGGAATCACATGAGGAAAACTGAAACAGGTGAGGAATAAGCAAACACAGACGGGACTAATGAACTAATTACCAAACTAGGACAGAAAACCAAATATGGGCACAGAAACACAAGGAAGCACATGGAAACACAAGACACAGGGAACCAAATCTGACAGTCCCAAAGAAATCAAATATTACAGGACTAAATGACTACAGACCTGTGGCTCTAACTCTGTGCCATGAAATATTTTGGAAGACTGGTTTTGGCTTATTTGGCTTATGTGGAGGACACCACTGGACCCTTACTGAACCCCCTGCAGTTTGCCTGCAGAGCAAACAGGTCAATATGGGACTGCACTTCATCCTGCAGCATTTGGACAGACCAGGGACTTATGTGAGGATCCTGTTTGTAGACTTCAGCTCCGCTTTTAACACCATCATCCCATCAATCTTTCAGTCCAAACTAACTCAGCTCTCCGTGCCCACCTCCATCTGTCAGTGGATCGCCAGCCTACTGACAAACAGGCAGCGCTAGAGAGGCCTGTAAATTCTCATCCGGCACCCGTACTTCAGCACTGAGCTCCTCAGGGCTGTGTTCTCTCACCACTGCTATTCTCCCTCTACACCAACGACTGTACATCTAAAGACCCCTCTGTCAAGCTCCAGAAGTTTGCAGAGGACACCACACTGATCGGCCTCATCCAGGATGGTGATGAGTCTGCTTACAGACAGGAGGTTTTAAGGAGCTGGCTGGTGCAGTCTTAAAAACCTTAACACGCTCAACCCCCCCACTATCCCCCCACTTACCAGTACGAACAGCACAGTGACTGCAGGGATCATTCAGATTCCTGGGCACCACAATTTCTCAGGACCTGAAGTGGACAAACTTATTGAGTCCACGTGAAAAAGGCCAAGCAGAGTTTGTACTTTGTTCGCCAGCTGAGGAAGTTTATATGAATTAATTAATTGAAGCAGGCTTATATATAGTGCTTTACGTACACCCAAAGCGCTTACAATAATGTGGTGGGGGGGGGTCTCTCCCAACCACCACCAGTGTGCAGCATCCACTTGATGATGCGACAGCTGCACAGGACAACGGCGCCATGCGCTCACCACACACACAGCTACAGTGGAAGGAGAGAGTCATAGGCCAATCAAGTGGATGGGGATTATTAAGAGGCCATGATTGACAAGGCCATTGGGGGGAATTTGGCCAGGACACCGGGTTTACACCCCTACACTTTACGAGAAGTGCCATGGGATTTTTAATTACCACAGAGAGTCAGGACCTCGGTTTAAAGTCTCATCCAAAAGACAGTGCTTTTTGACAGTATAGTGTCCCGTCACTATACTGGGGTGTTAGGACCCACACAGATCAAAGGCTGAGCACCCCCTGCTGGCCTCACTAACACCTCTTCCAACAGCAACCTAGTTTTCCCAAGAGGTCTCCCATCCAGGTACTGATCAGCTCAGCCCTGCTTAGCTTCAGTGGGCTACTGGTCTTGGGCTGCAGGGTGATATGGCTGTGGCAGTTCAACCTGCCACAGGAGCTGCTGAAATAGTTCTACTCTGCCATCATTCAATCCGTCCTCTGCACATCAATAACTGTCTGGTTCAGCTCAGCTACCAAATCTGACCTCAGAAGACTACGGAGGGTAGTTCCGGACTGCTGAGCGAATCATTGGCACAACCCTCCCCAGTCTCTAAGAACTGTACTTATCCAGAGTGAGCAAAAGGGCTGGTAAAATCACTCTGGACCCCTCACACCCGTCTGGTTACCGTCTGGCCGACGCTACAGAGCTCTGAGCAGCAGAACGACCAGACACAGAAACAGTTTGTTCCCTCAAGCAATCCATCTCATGAACACCTGACATTAAACATGGAACACACAACACTATTATACATTATTTATTCACCAAACATAATTATGTTTCCTTTCAAATTTGCACATATAATACATGTACACACATAATTGTCTATATTGTGTTATTTTGTACATTGTCTATTTGTATATTATTATTTTATTATCTGTGTCCTGTCCTGTTGCTGTCATTCTGTTGCACTGTGGAGCTTCTGTCACTATAACAAATCTCTCGTATGTGTAAACACACCTGGCCAATAAAGCTCATTCTGATTCTGATTCTAATGAATATGTGAAGAATGAAGCTAATGCTGTGAAAGTGCTGGATTGAGGTGAGTTACTAAAGATCAGTCAAGTCAACAAGAGCCGCACAAATCTGATGTTGGCACAGGTTATTGGGTGAAGTGTGGAGCTGATGAGTTTTGATTTCTGTTTTCTGTAGAGTTTCCAGTCTCTCTCAGCACCTCCTGAATCTACAGACGTAAATGATGATCTCTTCAGTTCTCTCATCTCTTTTGATGGTCTGAGAGAATCTGTCTGTCAGCTGAGAGACAAACTGGAGGATTTCTGCAAAAAGGAGCTCAAGAAGATCTCAGACAGAGGTAAAGTCCTGGAGATTCATCTGCTCTCAGAAACCAGTCCATCATCATCTCATATCATGGAGAACATCATATTGGAAATGTCTTAGGAATGGATGCAGGATCATGAGAATCACACTGTTCATGTCTGTTGATTTCCACAGTCACATTCACCAACATTGATCTCTGGACCAGGAAGGAATTCCTACAATGTAAGTAAAAGCAGAAAACTCACTGAGTGAACAGGGCTCTCCAACCCTGCTCCTGGAGAGCTACCGTGCTACAGATTTCAGCTCCAACCCCAATCAAACACACCTGAACCAGCTAATCAAGCTCTTCAAGGCTACTTGTTAATTTCAGACAGGTGTGTTGGAGCAGGGTTGGAACTGAAATCTGCAGGATGGTAGCTCTCCAGGAGAAGGGTTGGTGAAAGAAGAATGATGTAAATGATGATTAGCACAGATATCTGGTCATCTGTACTGAGACACTGATGATACACTGAACATGAAGAGTTCAGCTACATGAAAAGATCAAAACAGATTCATAATTCCTGATTCTGATGTGTTTTATCTCCATCAGATTCCCATCAGCTCACTCTGGATCTGAACACAGTGAATAAACGCCTCCTTCTGTCTGAGAGAAACAGAGTGATCACTAACACTAAAACAGATCAGTCGTATCCTGATCATCCAGACAGATTTGATGAGTGGTGGCAGGTGTTGTGTAGAGAGAGTGTGTGTGGACCCTGTTACTGGGAGATTGAGTGGAGTGGAGATGATTTTGGTGTGTATATATCAGTGTCATATAAGAGCATCAGCAGGAAGGGACGAGGTGATGAGTGTAGGTTTGGATGTAATGATCAGTCCTGGAGTTTGTACTGCTCTCCCTCCAAATACTCATTCTGGCACAATAACATAGAGACTCGTCTCCCTGTGAAGTCCATCATCAGGAGAATAGGAGTGTTTGTGGATCACAGTGCAGGAACTCTGTCCTTCTTCAGCGTCTCTGACACAACGAACCTCATCTACACAGTCCAGACCACATTCACTCAGCCGCTCTATCCTGGGTTTTATGTATGTGTTGGATCATCAGTGAAACTGTGTTGATGAATCAGAATAGACTGACGAGAGATTCTACGCTGATAAAAATTATTCTGTGGTGAAGTAAATACTACAGAAAAACAAATATAATTTATACATGAAAAATTTAGTTCAGGCAATAAAAAAAAAAAACGATGTAAATTATATTTTGGTACTCAATTCCAGCGGTCCCACTTTACATTAGGTGGCCTTAACTACTATGTTATTGTCTTGATATTGAATTGCAAAACACTTTTGCTGCTATTGACGTGGGATACGGGTGAGGTTAGGGACAGGTTTGGTGGGATGAGCAGGTTTAAGGTTGGGTTAAGGTGTAAGGGATGGGTCAACAGTGTAATTATCAATGTAATTACAGAAATTAATTACGGATGTAATTACATGCAGGTATTTTTTTTATATAAGTACAATGTAAAAACATGTATCGAATTATTAATTTAAATGTGTAAGTACATAGTAGTAAAAGCCACCTAATATAAAGTGGGATCCGTTATGAAATTAAGTAAAACCTACTCAACTTTTATGATACTGGTGTTACCATCATGCACTGGCATGACTAATTAATAAGGTTGATTTATTTATTGATTTACTTTTTGCTGTTTTCCAGCTGTATTTACACTATTTTATCATTGCTTTTGTTGTTAGGTTTAGTAACTTGGGATTTGGTTACATCTGGAGTAAAAAATTACACATTAATATTCAAGTCAAGTCACCATTATTTATATAGCGCTTTTTACAATTCAATCTGTGTCATAATTTACAGTATTAAACAGGGAAATAGTGTGTCAAAATAGTGTGTCGTTCTAAGATGAATCAAACAGACTAATATTAGCGTAGATGCCATTCTTCTAATAATATTCAATATTCATATTAAAAAATGAACCACAGAATGTTACCGTCATTGTGTATTGTGCACCAAGTATTGAAGTCTCTGTGTTCAGATGAGTGTTGATTTACTAATTATGTAGATATGGTGTCACATGACATCTATTGTATTTTGTACTTAGATGTTTTTAAGTAGCGTACTCTTTAAAAGCATGGTTTAATTAGGTGCTATATTAAATAAAATCAAAGTATTGACAATTAAGCTTTGACTAAGAAAATTTACTCAAACTTTTACTGGCTAAGCTGAAATTACTTAATTTCTTTGTTAAATTTACTAAACTTAGGTATGTGGATTTTACTTATTCTTATATGTGGATTATACAGTATATAATGGTGTAATGTTTACTTTATATATATATATAAATGTTAAGTTCAGTAGTAGATTGTACAGAGCAGTAGCAGTAAAATTTACATAAAATGTATTTGTGCATATTGTTAAATAAGTAAATCCTACAAGTGATTTTTTTCAGTGTACCCATAATGCTTTGAGCTGCATGATAAATCATTAACAGTGTGATGTTATAGAGCAGGGGCCGGCAACCTTTTGGGCAAGAAGTGTATATGAAGAGAAACTTTCACTTCAGACACTGTTTTAAAATGAGCGTGTGTAAAAATATCATTCCTAACAGCATGTGTAACTAGAGATTGTGTGGTTTCTGTGCTTCTTTATTCTCTTCAGACGAGCATTTGTGATCTAATGGCATCTTCAGCTGATAGTTTTCATATGATGCTGCTAATACTAAATATTATATTAAACAGAAACAGCTGCGCATGTGTTTACTGTGAGACTCAATCAAATTCACATCGTGTTTTCACAGCATTCTTAATTAAACAATTATTTTATTTCTTTTTTTAATTATTGTTATTTATACAACTGACTTTACAGACAAAGAACTTGTTCAGTGTGAATGTGTGAGTGTAGCTCATCAATAGAGGCTGATTGTTACATTTTACATTATATTACATTACTTCAGCATTGCTAGCACCTTGTTTGATCTACAGCAATGCTTGCTTATTGTTTCCTCTGATGGGGTGTGTTTGAGGTGAGAAAGCATGCGAGTGTGTGTTTATTTATTTTTGTGAGTCAGAGTATTTAATGGTTACCTGGTTAAGCAGGTGAGCGCCTCTATTTGTGACTCATAATTTTACGGTAAACAAGGCTCTTTTCTGCCACTGGTCGCCATTACTGACGGTGAGTCACACACACACACACACACACACACACACAACACACACACACACACACACCTAGAGCTCGACAGGTGAGACTGTAACACCTGGAGATTAAAGAGAGACAAAGGAGAGATAAGTAAGTGCTGAAAGAGACAGAGAATCGCTTGTTTTCTTCAGTTTTTTGGTTTTGGTTAGAGGGGTTCAGAGAAAATCCACTCATCCTTCACAAATCCTCGTTCCAAAGGGTTTAATAACGGCGCAATAGAAGAATACCATTCTGTAAGCCTACTATAAAACATAAATACATTTGAGTAAAGGTTTGTCATGCGGTCGTGGTTGTAGTGACCACGCACAAAGAGGAATTAAACATGGAGATACTTTTAATGAACATCAACACACTGAGGCCATTAAAACAACATAATCCGAGACAAAGAAACTCAGGAGAACACAGGGCTTAAATGGAGGGAGATAAATGAGATAATGAAACATAACAGGTGAACAGAATGAACGATGATTAACTAATACTGAGAACAGGAACTAAACCAAATAAGGAAAAACAGGAACTAAACGGGAACATACATGTGACAGATCACCCCCCCACCCCCTCCCAGATGGTCACCGGGTGGAGGCTGGTGCAGATCAGGAGACTCGGGTGGCCATGGCGGAGCTTCTGTGGCCTTTGCCGGTTTGGCCACCACGGCCACGGGCATATGGCGCCCCCAAAACATTTTCTTGGGGAAAATTAGGAATTCTGGGCAGGCGCTAGAGGGCGCTCTGGAGGAGCAGAGCTGGTCAACCTGGGGAACTCAGGAGACGGAGGGCTGGATAGGACCAGCGGAGGCGAAGGAGACTCTGGAAACGATGGGGAGCTGGACGGGACCAGCGGAGGCGAAGGAGACTCTGGAAACGATGGGGAGCTGGACGGGACCAGCGGAGGCGAAGGAGACTCAGCAGAGGAGACGGAGAAATGCTTCGGAGCTGGACAGCGGAGGGAAACGAAGCTGGATGGAACTGGAAACGATGGGGAGCTGGATGGGACCAGCGGAGGCGAAGGAGACTCAGCAGACGGAGAAAGGCTTGACGGGACCAGCGGAGGCGAAGGAGACTCTGGAAACGATGGGGAGCTGGATGGGACCAGCGGAGGCTTAGGAGACTCTGGAAACGATGGGGAGCTGGACGGGACCAGCGGAGGCGAAGGAGACTCTGGAGATGTAGGAGAGCATCCTGGAGCGAGGTCTGGGGCTGGAGCCAACAATGGGGCAAACTCTGGGGCTGGACCCGACACTGGAGCGACCTCTGGGGAGAATTCTGGGCTCCAAGACATCCCATCATACTCCACAAGTAATCCCAGAGGCACAGGTGCGGCGGCCGGCGGGCTAGACGTCGGAGTGGTCAGCGGGCTTGAATGGGGAATGGCGGACGGACTGGACGGTGGGCTGGTTCTGGATCACGGCTGGACACTCTCCAGACACCGGAGGATCCTTTCCCTCCAGCTCAGTCCTGTGGTGTCTGGGAGGTCCACAGGGCGATGGTAATTCGCCAGAGAGAACAGAGAGTTTACAGTGGCGAGCCCGCAGAATTCCCAGGTGTACTCCACAAATGGGAGATCTCTGCGGGCTAAGGCGGAGAAATGAGCGGCGGTTTCCATGCCGCTGGGGAGAAACAAACAGGAAACAAAAAACTTTAAAAAACCGGAAAAACAAAACGGAAAAAGGAGCGCCGCTTACTCTTTTGTCTCGGATTCTGTCACGCGGTCGTGGTTGTATTGAGCACGCACAAAGAGGAATTAAACACGGAGATACTTTTTCCATGATACAAACATGAGAAAGCATGGAATAATTATCCTTGTGTTTAGTGTTGTTATATGTTTGACAACTGAAAGAGTTTCTGGTAAGTAGTACTTGTTGTGTTTACCAAGAGTTCTGTGCAAATGCCAAGAAATCTTACAGAATATTAAGAAATATGAAGTTAATGTGAATTATTATTATTAGTTAGAACACACACACACAACACATTTATATATATATATAGACACACACACACACACAGTGGTGGCCAAATTATTAGAACACTGGTATTTCCACAAGTAAAAAAATGGTGTTAAGTCAGTTATTTCTATCTTTTGCTGTATAGTGTGTCAGTAGGAAATATCAGTTTAATAATAATAATAATTAGTTACATTTATATAGCACTTTTCTAGCACTTTACATAGTAAGGGGGATCCCTCATCTAGCACCAGTGTGATGCACTATCTGCCATATTGCACCAGAACCCCACCACACGCCAGCTGCGATGGCACATGGTGAAGAGGAGACAGAGTGATGAAGCCAGAACGCCCACCACACACCAGTTTACTGGTGGATGGGATGATTAGGAGGCAGTGATGAAGCAGAGGCCAATGGGCGAATTTGGCAGGACACCGGGTTACACCTCTACTCTTTTTAGATTAGGACATGATGTTCAGAGGCCAATGGGTGATTTGGCCAGCTAATGACTACAGGTTACACCCCAACTCTTTTACGAAGGACATCCGATTTTTAATAACCACAGAGTCAGGACCTCGGTTTAACATCTCATTTGAAAGACGGTGCTTGTTACAGTATAGTGTCCCCGTCACTACACTGGGGTGTTATGACCCACACAGACCACAGGGTGAGCACCCCCTGCTGGCTAACTAACACCTCTTCCAGCAGCAACCTAGTTTTCCAGGAGCTCTCCCATCCAGGTACTGACCAGCTCAACCCTGCTTAGCTTCAGTGGGAACCGGTCTTGGGCTACAAGGTGATATGGCTGTTGACAATTTGCTAATTTTACATTTGCAAACATTCATTTAGCCATTAATTGTAATAATCCAGTGAGATTTTAGTGCTCCACACAGAGATGTGATCAGATCATCATCAGTCTGTCTGGAATGACATGAAGAAACAGAACACACTGAGACAGACTCGATCCAGAAGAACTCCAAGATGCTTCAAGAACGCTACCAGACCTACCTACTGTGAAAAGTGGAAAATGTGGCAATTGTGTAAAACGACGATGCTGTCAAAAAATAATGTCATTAATAGATTTTCTTTGTCAAGTGACTTCTATTAACTAAATTAAATCAACATTTGTTGTGAGCATCCTTTGTGTTTAAAGCAGGTTTTGCCCTCGGTGCACTTGAGCAGAGTTTCTCAGGAGCTTTGCAGTACTTTAGGAACATTTTGTCTTAACATTAATATAACTTTTAAAAACCATTAGTAAAAGCTGTGACTGATGTTATGTTAAAAACAAGGTGGATATGAAAGGATGACTGACGTTTGACTATTCGTCTAAGCAAACTGGAATGCAGTATGAATTCTTGCTGTGTAATGGATGAGACGACTGATGTTGGTCGTTTAGTGAGTGGGCAGACACACACACACACACACACACACACACACACACACACACACACACACACACACACACACACACACACACACACACACACACACACACACACACACACACACACACACACACACACACACACACACACACACACACACACACACACACACACACACATACACACACATTAGTTACTTAACCCATCTCTGTGGATAATGAGCGAGTGGGCCACTGCTCTTAACACACACTTTAATGCTTCCAGCCTTCATGTCCTGAAGTATCTCACTTTTACAGTCTTTTCAGTGCATTTAAAACAAATGCCATCAGTTCTGTTCTATACTCATAAATGAATGCAAAGAATAATTAATGGATACACTCTGAAAAATAATGGATCTTTATGGCATTGATGCTTACATGAAGAACCTTTAACACCCATGTAATCTTTACATTGCATCAAAAGGTTCTTTAGATTTTAAAAATGTTCTTCACATTAAGAAAAAAAGGTCATTTTGGGGAACCACAATAGTTCTTATGAAACCTGCTTCTGGAGCCTTTAAGAGTGCTTATGCAAAGACAGATGTGATTGTGGAGGTCTCATCTTCAGTGCTGGTCTCTGACAGACAGACAGAGAGACACGGGTCTCCATTACTGCTGCGGTGATGGTATTATCCTTCAGTTAATGGAATAACAACACAACGATGATTTGATGTGTTTCCTTTTATTCACACTAATGCACAGACAGTTCACTGATAGATCAGACACGTGGGACAATCGCATGTGTTTCTGAGCTGATGTTTTCTACTGTTCCCATTAAGCTATGAAAGCATTATTTCTGAATGTTCTCTGAAATATTTTGAGCTGTTTTAATAAAAAAACTTTTTTTCTTGGTCATACAGATGTTAAGGGAGCATTCCATTTCATAATGTTGCATTAGAATTCTGGGAATGTTATTTTTAAATGTTCTTTGAATGTTTTGAAACAATAGTAACAACTATAAAACATTAGACAGAAATCCAACCAAAATGTTTTGGAAGAAACTGTTCCATGATGTATAAATCATTTATGTTTTTTTGTTAATTGTATGGAACAAGTCTAGGTTATAAAAAAAATTAATTCTTTACCCAGTTTTCTTGTCATGAACATTATGTTATTTAAAGATTGCAAACACATTTATTAGAACATTCTACTAACATAATTTCCTCCAAAAAATATAATAAACATTATTAATTTTTAATATTCTAAGATTCTTCAAATGCCCAGTTTTCTTGTCATGATTATAACACTATTTAAAGATTACAAGAACGTTTCTACTAACATTCTACTAACTTTCTTTTTCCCCCAAAACATGATGTTTTTATAATTTAATTTTTAATATTCTAAGAACATTAAATTATCCAGTTTTCTGGTCACGAGTAGAACGTTATTTGAAGATTACAAAAACAAGTCTTAGAATGTTCAGCAAGTACAAATAACATCATAATAAGGACGTTTTGAGAGTTGATCTAAGAACGTTTTCTCTCAAAAATATGATAACAGATATTAAATATGAATGCTGTAAGAACATTCCATAAACATTCCAGTTGTTCATAACTTTGTTAGTCTAATGTTAGTCCACTCATATAGGTGAATGCTCTAGAGCAGATGCAAAAGCATATCTTTATACTTGGATTTTTTTATTATTATTATTTGTTTTAGTTTTTTGCATTTTCAGATGTGCATACTTGGGTGCACAGAGAGCTATTAGCATTTATTTTAAATTTCATTATAACTGTCTCAAATCTTTTTGAGTACTTTCACGTCATGGTCTCGATGGTACATACAAAGTTTCATAATGGTACACCAATGCATTCATAAAATATAGCATTTTATATCATAATACTCTGCTAAGAAAACAATAGAAGCCCAATAGAATCAATGGTTTCCATTAAAATGCCAGTATAAACCATTAGCTTTTTCCAGTAATACTATTACAAAATTCCTTTTTGTAGTATGTTTTGGGCATTTGTCCAATAGGATTTAACATCCCACCAATATAATCCATCACATACCAATAGACACCCTTATAGTTTCCATTAAAACCAATACAATTCCCATTATAACCATTAAACCCATTACATTTTCTATTGTTTTTTTTCAGCAGGGTAGTCAAAGGCAATTTCATGTTTTGTTCAATTATAGCGCCACCAAGAGGCACAATCCAACCAAATTTGGCATGTGTCCTTAGAGTTTGCCCATGCATACGTGTGTCAAATTTGATGAAAATATCTCATTTTGTTTTGGAGTTATAGACATTTTTATATACGAGAAGAGAAAAAATGACTGATGGTCGATTTGTTTGCATTTTTGTGCCGCTTACTAACAAAATCTTGGCAATTGGGCTTTAGTGTACAGCCGGCACGCTATGTTTCTGAATTTCCTACGGTGGTTTCGTGTCGACCGGAGTAATGGTTTCGAAGATATTGGCAAATGTTACATATTACATATATATTTAGTCATTTAGCAGACGCTTTTATCCAAAGTGACGTACAAATGAGGACAACAGAAGCAATCAAAACAATGACATATACATGTATTTGCAACCACACACATACATATACACTCATCGGTCACTTTATTAGGTACACCTGATCAATTGCTTGATAGCACAAATTACTAATCAGCCAATCACATGGCAGCAACTCAATGCATTTAGGCATCTAGATGTGGTGAAGACGACTTTCTGAAGTTCAAACCGAGCATCAAACGGGGAAGAAAGTGGATTTAAGTGACTTAACGTGGAATGGTTGTTGTGCCAGACGGACTGGTCTGAGTATTTCACAACTGCTGATCTACTGGGATTTTTCATGCACAACCATCTCTAGGGTTTACAGAGAATGCCGAAAAAGAGAAAAATATCCAGTGAGGGACAGTTGTGTGGATGAAAATGCCTTGTTGATATCAGAGGTCAGGGGGAATGGACAGACTGGTTAGAGATGATAGAAGGCAACAGTAACTCAAATAAACCACTCGTTACAACCAAGAGCTCTGAACACCATCTCTGAACGCACAACACGTCGAACCCTGAAGCAGTGGGCTCCAGCAGCAGAAGACCACACCGGTGCCGCTCCTGTCAGATAAGAACAGCACACGGAGGATACAATTCACACAGACTCACCAAAACCGGACAATAGAGGTTTGGAAAAACGTGATGAGTCTGGATTTCTGCTGGGACATTCAGAGTGTAGGGTCAGAATTTGGCGTAAAGAACATGAAAGCATGGATCATCCTGCTTGTCTCAACGGTTCAGGCTGCTGGTGGTGATGTAATGGTGGCGGGGGGTATTTTCTTGGCACACTTTGGGGCACGTAGTACCAATTGAGCATAGTTTAAACGCCACAGCCTCCCTGAGTATTGTTGCTGACCACGTCCATCCCTTTATGACTACAGTGTACCATCTTCTGATGTACTTCCAGCAGGATAATGCAGCATGTCACAAAGCTCAAATCATCTCGACTGGTTTCTTGAACATGACAATGAGTTCACTTTACTCAAATGGCCTCCACAGTCACCAGATCTCAATCCAATAGAGCTGCTTTGGGATGTGGTGGAACGAGAGATCACATCATGTATGTAGCAGACGACAAATCTGCAGCAACTGTGTGATGCTATCATGACAATATTACCAAAATCTCTGAGGAATGTTTCCAACACCTTGGTTGAATCTATGCCACGAAGAATTAAGGCAGTTCTGAAGACAAAGGGGTCCAACCCGGTACAGCAAGTGCCTAATAAAGTGACCAGAGGGTATATACATACACATTTTATAAATCAATATACTGTATATATTATAATATATATATATATATATATATTGGATTTTATAAATGTGTATGTATAAACACTCAATGTTGGTGTATATATATATATATATATAAATATATATAATATATAGCATGTGATTTTCATTTCCATTTAGTTTGTTAAAGTATTAAAATTACTCAAATTAAATAAAACTAAAACTTAATAAAAGACCTATAAAGACATAATAAATTCAGACATAATAAAACTCAAATAAAATAGATAACATATACAAATAAAACGACAGTAGTTATCAGTAATCCTGAAAAATAACACGGAGCAAACACACATGCTAACAAAGAACAACTTACTTACACAGAGTAAGAAAATAATTATAAAACTGAAACAGAAATGAAACAAGTCGTAGGAAAGAGGAGAAATAAAAAACGATACTTATATCTTTGCCGGTAGAGTCGATGGTCTTTACACTCTTCACGCGACGGCTGCCGCGGTAAACTAAGCGTTTTATACCCGTCTAACAAAATACTAATTGACTAACACAACAAATGGCCAAGCAAGTGCAGACACGGACAAGATACGTGATACAGAATGAGACCAAACGCAACATCGCGTCAATAAATAATATTTTTAAGCGCTAAAATGCAACGTAACACAAACCACTGATATGTTTGGTATCGCTGGACTCGGCAAGGATTCAGGAGTCTAAAAAGGTGACTCCCGTGAAAATAAGTTGATTCTGCATGATGCACCGAATCTAAAGAGACCAGTTTTGTGATTTTTGGCCAAACCACTGAGAAGTTACAAGCAAAATATGCTTTTTTCATATCTCCTGACCACGAGGTGGCACAGCGCCGAAACACAGCAGGTAGGCTCAGGTCATGCTTGTTATAACACACACCAAGTTTGGTCTCAATACGCCAAAACGTTGCGGAGATTCATTTTTGTGTACTTTTTGTAGAATGTGTTTGCGTGTTATTCGAGAACGGTTGGACGAATCAACTTGGATTCCATACATTTTTGCCAACATGGTCTGTAGATGATCTGAGCCAATTTTGGTGGAAATCGGACGAACCGTCTAGGACGAGTTCAAAAAAGTAGGTTTTACGAACAATTGAAAATAGTGAAAAAACTAAACCCTACGATTTTTGTATTTTGGTGTCCATCCGACTCGGCATGAGCCAAGGAATACTGAGAACACTTTCTAGAACTATATCTTTATGATTATCTTTATAGTTATCGTGCTTGGTGTGAACGGGCCTTAAACATCCTTAAAACAAGATCAAATGTCTTGAGAAGCGAGTTTGTGAGAGGCTTTAGATGAGAGCTGACCCGACCTGTTAAACCTGAGGGTAACAGTATCCGGTTTGGTGCAGGGTGAGAAACAGTGTTCACACTGCCGTTAGAGAAGCTCAAGCGTTCGGTCTCCACACTGATATAATCTGAACCGCCGCAGTCAAAACAGTGTTCAGGGTGAAAGAGACGAGCCACATACTGCTGATAAGACTCAACACACACTTACACTCCACCACACACACACACACACACACACATGTCTGGGGCGTCATGTACCCGCATTCAACACAAATAAACGCAAGTGAGAGCATGGAGTACAAAACAGCTCAATTGTATTGTGCAGTTTGCTACGGATGCTGATATTTACATACCCTGTTGGTGGAATGAATATCTAACTCCATCTCGACAGCCAAATCCCTCACGATCTTCAAGAAACAACGGAAAACTCATCTTTCCGCGAGCATCTAACTGCCTCCTCCTCATAAAAAAATGTCATAAATTATATTTCTTCACTTTTTCTGTTCTCGTACTATTCTTATCCATTCCTGTCCTAGCTTTTACTACTTTGAACAATGACTGAAACCTTGTATAACAGGCACTTCTCGTGTTTATTTCCATTGTTGTATTCCTCAATTGTAAGTCTGCCAAATTAATGAATGTAAATGCAAATGTATATGATGAGATTCTGCTGCTTGTGATGTAAATGAATGAGATCTTTATAACAGTGCAGCAGATACTGATCTAAATATCAGCGGTCGCTCTATATCTCCAATAATACGTCTCAGTAAGATGAGATGGAAATGATCCAAACATATAATGATTGAGAGATGAAGAAATAAAGATGTGAGATGAAGATCATTCCTCCGCTGAGGAACAAACGCTCCTCAAAAGATCCTGATGATCAGATTTGAGACTAAAACATGATTGATGGAGAATCAAGTAAAGCTGAGCTGTTCAGTAAGAGTTCATCTGGAGATATGACTAACAATATCAAAGTTATTCAAAACTGTTTTGTCTTCCTCGTACATTAAAGACGCACACAGTTTGCTCAGATGGCAGTGCTGGTGACAGGACGGAGATGAGAGGTCAGAACACTGTTAACCTTTGACCCTTACACTTCAGAGGTCAGAGTGATGACACAAACCCTGTCAAACGCGTCTCTGGAGACCGAACAGAGAGACAGAGAGAGGTTGTGTGTGGTTTGGCTTCTGATTGACTGTAATCATTCCTCTCTTCATCTTCTGCTTTACCTGATTAGTAATCATCCCTCATTTGCATGTGATTCTTTATTTATCATCCGTCTCTCATTCAAATCACACTAATGTTTTTTTGTTTGTCATCTGATGAGCTTTTTAGTCACTGTGATTATAACACACGCTTTAATGAGAAACACAAACCCTCCGAGGATCACGACAACAAATATACAGAAGATAATATACTCTAAGAATGTTTTTCTAACATTCCCATTGAGTTATGAAAGCATTACTTCTCAACGTTCCCATTGAGTTATGAAAGCATTACTTCTCAACGTTCCCATTGAGTTATGAAAGCATTACTTCTCAACGTCCTGTGAATGTTCTATTACACACGTTAAAGCAACATTCCATTTTAGAATTTTGTAAACGTTACTTTTGAAATGTTCTGTGAACATTCTGAAACAAGTGTAACATTTAAAAAAACACTTCCAAGTAAATTATTTCAGAAATAATATGTTCTATGAATATGAATGTGTTTGTGCTAATGTTTCGAGAACACTATTAAAGACCAGGGGAGTGGAACTGTGACCATGGGCTTTTGGGAAACACACCCCAGATTATTTTGAATGAACGATCCATTAATATTACTGCAAGAATGTTTAATATCTTTGAGAGAACCTTCCCAGAAGGTTATGAGAACACTGCTTGCTGTTCTAGTACAATACATGCACAGGTCAGACTTCTAG
This sequence comes from Ptychobarbus kaznakovi, assembly GCA_027422405.1. NCBI lineage: Eukaryota > Metazoa > Chordata > Actinopteri > Cypriniformes > Cyprinidae > Ptychobarbus > Ptychobarbus kaznakovi. The sequence goes on from JAPDDN010000487.1 coordinate 40,286, forward strand.
AAATGTTTTGAAAGGTTTCAAATTATTATATTATGTTTGAAATGTTCTTGTAATACTTGTAATGTTAATGTCTACTAACTGTAGAACATTTATTTTTAACATTCTAAGAATGTAATAATGTGTTTTTCTTGTTGTGATTACAATATTATTTCAATTATTACAAAATCTTGTCTTGCAACATTTAATTTTCGTTTATTTAAAAAATATACATTTTAAGAATCTTCAAATGTCATGATTAGAATGTTATTTAACGATTAAAAACGTTTCTTAGAAGGTTCATCGAGTACAAATTACATTATGAAGACATTCTGAGAATTTTGTTCTAAGTCCGTTTTCTCATTATGAGAATGTATGTCAAATATTAATAGTCATAAGAATGTTCCATAAACACTAAGAACGCTTTGTCTTGACATTTATATAAGGTATAAAACAAGTAGAGAGAATGTTCCCTGTCAGGTGGGTTTCCATCCAAGCAAACACATTCATGTGAACCGACACCTGACGAGAGTTTTCTGTGTGTCGCACATGTAAAGTGTCCACTAATAATAATAATGATGAAAACCCTGACAGCTGTGTGAAGGACAGACAGATATGTGCACAAAGCCCTGAGTGCCGGGGCCGTTCTGACCCCCAAAGGCCCCAGATATACCAGTTATTCTGCGACCAACACAAAGAGAGAAGTGCAGCGATTATCTCAATGCTCTTGATTGGTTTGGCTGGCTGGGTTTCAGGTTAAGCTTTCATATAATGCAGAAACATCACCAATGACAGCAGCTATGTAGTTCAATGTCAACAGTGTTGGGGATAATGCATTATACATAACACGATGTAAGACATACGATTACTTTTATTCAAGTAACTAGTACACATTACTTTTTCAATTAAGTAACGCCAGTTTCTTTGTGTTTCCATGCATTGACGGACAGCTGTGGTGTTGCCATGTTGAGAGAAATCGGAGGTTAATGCAGAGCGTTGTGTGTGAACATGATCTTACTGTAGTTCATAGACTGAATCTGATGTATTTACTCATATCACATGCACAAAAACACATTCAGTATTCCTCAAAATCAATCAAAACAGTGACATGCAAACTCTGAATATGATGCAAATAAACTACAATAATTAGATATGTTAATCATTTTGTTTTTAATCCAATTTTATTAAAGTGTCTTTGCTGTTGACCTTCATTGATACTAATAAGCAAAAAATACTTTATGGAAACTCATATTTTTTTATTGCTGAAGAGTGTTGAACTTTCTTCTCCTGTGTTCTTGTGTAGATGTGAATGTAATTTTCCTTCTTGAGGTTTATTAATTTCACTTTTGGCATAAAAGGGCTTTCATGTTTGCCAAAAATAGTAAATTTTTTATATTAAAAACATCACGCATGCCCAGCCCAGACTTAAAAAATAACGCAAGAGTAACATAACGCACTACTTTCCATAAAAAGTAATGTATTTTTTAGGAAGTAACGCAATAATGTAATGCGTTATTTTTAAAAGTAACTTTGCCCAACACTGAATGTCAATGAAATTAATTTAGGCTATGTCTTTCTGGTTTGTATCACAAATAATAACCCTGTTTTACTATAAATAAAACAAAAAAAACATGTTTACCATAGTTATAGTTAAATCATGGTAGCCACAAATTAACCATGGGTTTACTACACTATATTTGTAATCAATGGTAATAAATACACCAAAAAACATGGTTACGACACTTTTACTACAATGAAACCATGATTAATTTTCGTAAGAGTTATTGTTTATTTTTTAATTATGCTGTAATGTTACTTTATGTACGTTATTTTTCTTTTTTCATTTGTATACAACGTTTATATTGTTTAACGTTCATAAACTACAACGTCTGCGTGCACACGTATAATAGAACTACATCTCCCATCATCCTCTGCGCATGCGTCATTGCGTCATGCTCGATGGGCGGAGCCTTAGCTTCGGCGATCGTCGGTCTGCGGGAGGAGCTCCACAGAACAAACCGACACACAATCGGAGTGGAAAATGTGAACGGAAGATTCGGGATTGGGAATAACGACAGAAAACCGTCACAAGAGTGTTTCTCTGTGGACGAGATATGATATCTGAGAGGACAGACGCGCTGGAGGTGAGATATTTATTAGATATTTACCGCCTTCGGCTGAAGTTCCTCTCAGAGTCAACGCGTCTGACGCGAGCGACGCGACAAACTAACGTTAGAACGCTCCCATTATGATCAACGCAACGCTTGCTGCACCGACAGCAGGAGCGTTCTGGTGTTAACGCGTCGCGTCTCGTCGCTCTCTCTCAGAGTAAACGGGATGTTTCAGTCAGAATAGCCATTAAATAACCGTCACGATTCAAATCAATGTTTTTACATTTGAAGATGAATGTGTAATGAACGGGAGCCCGATGTGTGTGTGTGTGTGTGTGTGTGTGTGTGTGTGTGTGTGTGTGTGTGTGTGTGTGTGTGTGTGTGTGTGTGTGCGTGTGTGTGTGTGCGTGTTCAGGGTCTTTGTCACCCGTTACTGAAGGTGCGTTGTTTTTGTGGGTGTTTGAACGGGTTCGTTTTGATGGGCGTTTAAAGATCCGCTTGAAGAGCGCTCCGCTTCATTCCGACTCTCACTGAACCAAAGTTTCCGTTAAAAACAACTGACTACAGGGATTCTTACCACTGTAAAACTCTGCCAACTTATTAGCATTAGCAGCTGCTGTCCTCAGACAGAGAGTACAGATATTTGACAGATTTGAAAACTAACAAGCTCTTTGTTAGAGACATCCCATTTTACAGTAGCAGCTGTGGTGATCAGGCTTTGTTGGTTTTATTATTTGTCGACAGCCATGACTTGACATTCTTCCATTAGGAAACTCTGGCTCTGTGTCAAAACCTAGTCAGCATTTTTGGGCTATAGTGAATCACCGATATTTTGGGGTGAATCAATAACGTTTGGGGCATCACAATATCAGTTGTCAATCATCAGTATTGTTGGGGCATGGCAGGATCCATTGTCTTTTTGTGTTATCAAATTATCATTGCCATTCACCAATATGTTGGGGTGTTAATTGTAGTGATCAACCGATATTGATTTTTTTATAACGATACCAATTATTTGCATGTTTATGTACCCGATAACTGATATTCAGAACCGATATTTATTTATTGTTATAAAGTAGATAAATAACAGAGTGAAGCTTTGGTTTTTCCTCCTTTCAGTCATCTGAACAACAACAAAAAACTGTTGAAAATTAACATGATTTCAATCTTCAAATTACAACAATAAAAACATTTGATTTATAAAGAGCATCATCAGCAACACTGATATTAACAATAAGCAAAATAATGTCTAATGTTCTCAAATGGAGAAAATAAAGGACAGAAGTCATATAAATTCATTTTAAACTACAGTTTTAGGTTTATAATCTGTTTAATAGACTAAAGAGTGAAGAATAATTCACTGGATAATATTCTCTGGAATATTGAAGTAAGCTATAACAAACAAAACATCATATTTTGAACATTACACTAGTCGATCTCTAGTTAATTATGAATCAACAGTATTTTGGGGGCATTATAAGATCTGTTGCCAATCACCAATATTGTGCAGTGTAAAAGTAGTTGTTAATCATCAATATTTTTGGGGCATCATTTATGAATCAACAACTTTATCAGGGCATTATAAGATCCATTCTCAACCACACTGGTATTGTTGGGGCTTTGTGAGATCCACTTTCAATCACTAGTATTATGGGTCATTAAAAGCACCATTGTCAATCACCAATATTTGTGGTGGCGTAACTTGTGAATAAACAGCATTTTGGGGGCATTATAAGATTTGTTGTCAATCACCAATATTTTCTGGCCATCATTTATGAATCCTCAACATTTTTGGGGCATTGTAATATAATATCCATTGTCAATCACCAATAATATTGGGATGTAAACGTTTAATTGTCAATGACCATTATTTTTTAGGGACGTAAAGTTCAATCACCAATATTTTTGGGGCATCAAAGTATCAATCATTGTCCATCCACAACATTTTAAGACATCAAGTGTAGCTTTTATTCCAAGTCTTTCCTACGACGCCCAAAAATGCTGCTTGGATGCTTATTCTCCCGCTCTTATTGAAGTGTTTGTGTTTCTCCTCGCACTTGGCGCAGTATTTGCATATGTTTCAGTGGTTCGTTGCTCTTTTGAATGTTGGCCAAAGTGCTTGCTGCATGTGTATTTCATGCCAAAGGAAGAAACCTATCAAGAATTACAATTGAGGTGGTCACTGAGTGTTTGTACACGGGTATAAAGTCAGCATGACTCTGTGTTTACAATCCATTTTGCTGATAATTTAGGAGGGATTGATGACATTTCAGAGATCAAGCAAGTTATTATGAAGAACATGTTTTTTAATTTATGCATTTGTTTGATGCTTTATCTAAACCGACTCGTTCAGTATAGAGTTGATCAGTTCATGCATTCTCTTGGGAATCGAACCCATGACCACAGCATTGCTAGAGCTACAAGAATATTCACCGATTCAAAAGAAATCAAATATGGCTGTATTCATTGCTACATTTTAAATCAAGAGGGATTTGTAGCATTTCAGAGGTTGCACAAGTTATTAAATTTGGATGAAAGATTATGAAAACAAACATGCTTTTTATGAATTGTTCATTTTTTATTTATGCATTTGGCCAATGCTTTATCCAAAGGGATGTACATTGCATT
>JAPDDN010000487.1:50000-65000 GCA_027422405.1 Ptychobarbus kaznakovi
TTTGGACAATATTTTGGATGAATAAATCAAAAGTAGCGGTTTAACTAATTCAAATCTCAATATGGACTAGTGTCTGTATGTTACAGATCGTAAATGCTGCTGTGTAGATGTGAATCTGTGTGTGTGTGTGTGTGTGTGTGTGTGTGTGTGTCTCTGTGTGTGTGTGTGTGTGTCTCTGTCTCTGTGTGTGTGTCTCTGTCTGTGTGTGTGTGTGTGTGTGTGTGTGTGTGTGTGTGTCTTGTGTGTGTGTGTGCTCTGTGTGTGGTGTGGTGTGTGTGTGTGTGTGTCTCTGTGTGTGTGTGTGTGTGTGTGTGTGTGTGTGTGTGTGTGTGTGTGTGTGTGTGTGTGTCTCTGTGTGTTTGTGTGTGTGTGTGTGTGTGTGTGTGTGTGTGTGTGTGTGTGTGTGTGTGTGTGTGTGTGTGTGTGTGTCTGTGTGTGTGTGTGTGTGTGTGTGTGTGTGTGTGTGTGTGTGTGTGTGTGTGTGTGTGTGTGTGTGTGTGTGTGTGTGTGTGTGTGTGTGTGTGTACACATACTGAAGCACGTTTGACGAGAACATAAACACACGAACTTCATCAGCATTTCAGCCAAAATTATCATCCGATACACACTCGGAGATTTTCATAACAGCCCGAGTAATCAAAGTTTGGTTTATCTTCAAGAAATTGTGACAGAAATATTAACTATTGCATTGTAGAATGTACTTGCAAAGTAATCAAAATAACAATAATCATTTGATTATTGTTATTATTAAAAATGTAATAGTTTGATCTGATTTTAAACCGTAAAGGTGTGTTGTGCAGATCTTTGTTTGCCGAAATATGAAAGGAATTGTTAAATTTGATAACATTTTAATAAGAAACTCTGTTTGTCATTGTTTGCCAACATTGTTTTAATAATAAATGTGTATTAAATCATAAAGCAGTATCCTATTTCTCAAAACAAAACACTATTTATTGGGCTGTATTATAGTTCAAATAAACAAATAAATACATATATTACTTTTTGATTATTAAAACATAATTACACCATTAATCACTCACAATTTTACTATGCATTAAATTGAAAGATTCTGTATAATTGTTAATATTGCTGCTGTTATTATTTTGAGTATTTATATTTTTGTATGTTGATTGTTTTTTTTTTATTGTAACAACTTATTGAAATGATGTTGTAATCATAATTGTCTTTGAAAATGTACATACTATTAATTTTACCATGAGTATCGCTATTGCAGCTGATATGGTTATCAATAAAATGGTATCGAGAAAAATTTAAATGGAAAATACAAAATTTGGGGGGAAATAAAAGCGATTTCTGACTCACTAACAAATCTGACCAAGTTAAATTATTTTGCCAAAGTTTTGTTTTTAGAAAACTGGTGTATTCATCATCTGTGTGTTTGTCTCTCAGGTGTGTGTTGCTGCCGCTGCTGGGCTGTACGGCTCCGTCTCAGGCTCTGTTTGTGCTCGTGGACTCCGTGGACGAGGGCTGTTTGACCGGAGACAGAGATCAGAGGTCAGCAAACATCACCGAGCTGCTGGCCGCCCATCACGAGCTCTTCCCGCCCTGGCTGCTGCTCGTCTGCTCGGCACGCCGGCAGAACAAACACATCACCAAACTCTTCACAGGTGATTCCCTACACTTACATCCCTCGTCAGATCAAACCAGCAGCTCTGTGTGTGTGTGTGTGTGTGTGTGTGTGTGTGTGTGTGTGTGTGTGTGTGTGTGTGTGTGTGTGTGTGTGTCTACATTTACATCCCTCGTCAGATCAAACCAGCAGCTCTGCGTGTGTGTGTGTGTGTGTGTGTCCGTGTGTCCCTACATTTACATCCCTCGTCAGATCAAACCAGCAGCTCTATCTGTGTGTGTGTGTGTGTGTGTGTGTCCCTACATTTACATCCCTCGTCAGATCAAACCAGCAGCTCTATGTGTGTGTGTCTACATTTACATCCCTCGTGAGATCAAACCAGCAGCTCTACGTGCGTGTGTGTGTGTGTGTGTGGGGGGGGTGCGCACGTGTGTGTGCGTGGTGCATCAGAGAGTCGTGTTACTTTGCATAAAAATGAATTAAGTCACATAATTGGTTTCTTTTTTAGGACTACTGTTCGTTTGAAAACATAATGTCTCCCAGTGCTAGAAAGTAAAGGCGTTGTTGTGTGTGTCTGAGAGTCGGTGGAGATCAGACTGGATGAGTTTCGAGGAAATCAGCACCAGATGTGTGAATATTTCTAATGAGCAGAGAGACGGTGCGCGTGCGTGTTATGTGAGGACAGATCAACGCGGCTGTGTGATTTGGCCGTATGGATTCAGTCTGAAAGAGAAAACACATCATTGACAGAGTTTGTTAAATCTCAAACCCTTTGTAGCACTCTATTCTTTTCTTTTTTTATTTGAAATAAATCGCAAACATTGTTTACACTTTAAGTTGTTATAAAAAAAATATTTGTATATTTTAACTTGGATTTAAAGTTGTTTTTCCATGAAAATGACTGTCGAATCTGGCATGGCACTACAAAAACAAGATTTTGTTTACATTGGCGCTTATTAATAAGCATCTTTTGGCTTGTCGTTTGGGCTTTCCAGAATGTGAAGTTATTAAAATGTGAAAGTGCGGATTGTGGTATTTTGGTCTTATTTGCAACTTGATTTTTTTTGCGGTTTATTATGAGCTTGTTCTAGTTTGCTGGGTTTTTTCAAGATCTGCAGCAGGAATGAGTCAAGACTTATTCCCTTTTCCCTGTGATTTTAGTGCACCGCTGAAATATGTCATTTAAAGGAATAGTTCACCCAAATATGAAAATGTGCTCACCTTCAGGTTAGGATGAGTTTGTGTCTTCATCAGGTTTGTAGAAATGTGTCTCTGCATCAGTGTCTCTGCAGTGAATGGGTGCCGTCAGAATGAGAGTCTGATAAAAACATCACAATAATCCACAGTCCATCAGTTAACATCTGGAGAAGACAAAAGATTAAACTAATCCAGCATTAAGACATTTTTGACTAAAATACATTGAGTCCATAGTAACTCTTCCTCAGTGATAAAGTGTTCTGGTCTGAATCAGGAGAGAAATCTGCACAGATCAAAACAGCTCGAAACTAATATGTAGCTGGACTTTGATGAGAGAGATGACGGGAGATGGACTTTTTCACTGAGGAAGAGTTATTATGGATTATGGACTCTATGGTATTTGAGTTAAAAACATCTTAATGCTGGATTAGTTTCATCTTTTGTCTTCTCCAGATGTTAACTGGTGGACTGCAGTGCTGTGGATTAGAGGGTGACTCAGGAGTGGATTTTCAAACCAACTCAAAATTAAAATATACAGTTAATAGTGTTTATATAAAAGCTGTATTTGTGTATAAAGTTGGGTATCAAAGTGTTATTACTATTCCCGGTTCCGCCCACTCCCGCTCCCAATCATGTGATTCGTAGTGATTTTGTTCTCATCCCGCGGGATTCCCGAAACAATGTCAGCCTCTAGTGTGGATTATTGTGATGTTTTTATCAGCAGTTTGGACTCTCATTCTGACGGCACCCATTCACTGCAGGGCACCCATTGCTGAGACAGTTTGTATGTGGCCATTGACACATTTGAATCCATGCCATTTACGTGTTAATGTGTTTTTGGATGAGACGTTTTTACAGTTTAGTTTTAGTAAATGTTATTTTCTTCACAGTGTATTTGACTTTCAAAAGTTGCAGATTTTTTTTTTTTTTTAAACACTGAAAATATAAGCTTCTTTATTTCATCTGCCATGTGTTTATCGTTTTTTGTAAACCACAAGCTGATATTAGTGTTGCGATGTTCAATTGTGTAGTCATCTGGCAATTGTTTGTGTTGTGTTTCAGATGACATCACAGCTGGATTGAGAAGAGCGTGTGTGTGTGTGTGTGTGAATGGTCTTAGCACAGAAACAGGCTGCAGGCTTTCAGAATCCAGGTCAGACTGGAGTAAAAAATACAGTGTCTGTGTGTGTGTGTGTGTGTGTGTGGCTCACAGTAAACATCCGTGACCTGTAAACACTGACCTTAGATCAGAATATAAACTGAAATCCCGAAGTGGTTTGTGTCCAGCATTAAAATCAGGTGCATTTAACCGCAGATTATAAACACTAGCTGCTCTAAAGTCAACACGTTCACTCTGTTTACGTTCTGAATAACTCGCTCCTGCTCTCGTTGTACTCATTACTCCATTGTCTGCTAATGTAAGGCTGCTGGTGGCAAATGTTAATATTAGCTAGAAACATCACAGCCAATACAGCAATGATCCAATCAGATCCCGAAAGATAAAATCATGACTCGTCCAATATTATTTAACTCAGAAATCCATGCTTTTATTCATCAAGGCTGCATTAAATTGACCAAAAGTGTCACTAAAAACATTTATAATGTTATAAATGATTTCTATTTCAAATAAATGCTGTTCTTTTGAACTTTATATTCATCTGTGAATCCTGAAAAATAAAAATATATCACAGTTTCCACAAAAATATTGTTCAGCACGACTGTTTTCAACATTGATAATAATCAGAAATATTTCTTGAGCAGCATATTATTATGATTTCTGAAGATCATGTGACACTGAAGACTGGAGTAATGATGCTGAAAATACAGATTTGATCACAGAAATAAATTACACTTTAACACATATTCACATAGAAAACAGCTGTTTTAAATTGTAATAATATTACACAATTTTTTACTGTATTTTTTGTGTAGTTTTACTGTATTATATGTTTTTAATTAATGCTCTTGTTAATAATTTTCTTATTTCAAAAACAATTTGAAAGTACACACAATTGCATAAATATGTTCAAAGCTTTTTTAAGTTAATATTTTTTTTTAAAACAATTAACAGTTAATTTACAAATAAAACATTTAAGAGTTGAGACACTGCATGACAATATTAATAACAAACTTGCTTATTTGATTAACACAGAATGCATGCAAAATACTCCTAAAATTGTTCATATTTAAGAAAAATAAAAACGTTCCAAAATCCTAAAAGTTGTTTATTTTCCGGTGTAAATTAGGTTTTAAGTACAAGGTGACGCTGTAAGTGTGTTTGTGCTTCACTGTGATTGTCATTGATTCATGCTGAAAAAGGCTAGTTGTGTAGCAGTAACTTCATTTCTGAAAGAGAAACGATGCCATTCACTCAAATCACGCAGCGTAACTGTTACATTAACACTGTGTGCATATTAGCTTCTGTATTAAGAATAACTCATTTCATTGGTATTTCAGCTTAAATGAGATGTTATTGTGCTGACCGCACTTCAAACTCATTTACGCCGGCAGCAGAGCGACACATGACAGTTCTGCACTGTTTCCCACAGATTAGCCTTTGACCCCTGAGCCCCCGTCGCCATGGGAACGGCACAGAGGTCACAGAGATCGGCCCCTCACACCCAAACACCGCTAACGGTCAAACGTGTTAATGAATAAGCCTGTGTGGGTGAATCTGACATCTGACCCGACTCGCAGAGCACAGCTGTCTCGATCAGACTCTGAATACTGGGATGAAGATCATAAACCGACTCTTGCATTTATTCCTTACAGAAGCTCAGCACTACTGTATGCTTTCAGAAACACTCAAATGTTGCTTCATAGCTGTACAAATCTCTGTATGGAGTTAAAACAGCTGTTTTTAAATGTGTTATTTATTTCTGTGATCAAAGCTGTATTTTCAGCATCATTACTCCAGTCTTCAGTGTCACATGATCTTCAGAAATCATAATAATATGCTGATTTGCTGCTCAGTTTTTATCAGCTGGCATTGCTCAATTATTAATGTGTATATATCGGTACAGTGATCAACTAGAAACACCAAAAATGGCACCTCATGACAAAAAGGTTGCTGACTGTAATATGCTTTTGAATCACTCATATGTGAATGGTTCATTTTCCACATGCAGTGCTGGGAATTACCACAGATCAGAAAGAAAAACACACACACGCTCATACACGCTCTCTCACACACACACACACACACACACACACAGACACAACTCTCTGTCCACTCACACGCACACACTCTCTCACACACACACACACACACACACTCTCCCACCCCACTCACACACACTCTCTCTCACCCACACACACACTCTCTCTCTCTCTCACCCACGCTCATACACTCTCAACAACACACACACACACACACACACACACACACACACTCTCTCTCTCTCTCACCCACGCACACACACACACACACACACTCTCTCTCTCACACACACACACACTCTCTCTCACACACACACTCTCTCTCACCCACGCACTCACACGCTCTCTCTCTCACCCACGCACACACACACACACACACACGCACACACAGGCCCTTTGTCCACAGGTGAAGTGTATGTGTGCTCCCTGAGCGTCTCCACAACCTTTAAATTTCCTTCCCTTGGAATTTCTCTCTCTCTCCTCCCCGCTCTCTCTCTCTCTCTCTCTCTCTCCTCCCTCTCTCTCTCTCCTCACCCCTCTCTCTCTCTCTCTCTCTCTCCTCACTCCCTCTCTCTCTCTCTCTCTCTCTCTCCTCTCTCTCAATTCAATTCAATTCAATTCAATATGTGCTTTATTGGCATGACAATTGTTACAATGTATTGCCAAAGCATAACTTACAGTAAATATAGAAGAAGAAAATAAATAAATATATGTTCAAAAGAAATAACTTAAAAAAAAATTTTTTTTCAATAAATACATGCATGTATAATTAAACAAAATATAACAAATCAATTATATAAACAATTTAAAATGGTGTGTGTGTGTGTGTGTGTGTGTGTGTGTGTGTGTGTGTGTGTGTGTGTGTGTGTGTGTGTGTGTGTGTGTGTGTGTGTGTGTGTGTGTGTGTGTGTGTGTGTGTGTGTGTGTGTGTGTGTGTGTGTGTGTGTGTGTGTGTGTGTGTGTGTGTGTGTGTGTGTGTGTGTGTGTGTGTGTGTGTGTGTGTGTGTGGGCGCATCACTGATTTGTGGACTCCTCCCTCTTTTTGTGACAGGCGTCAATGTATCTTGCTGCTAGTAGAATATAATCTTGTGTTTCACCTAATAAATATTGAAGTTGTTTTTTATTGTTTAATAATTTGAAGTCTGGGCAAAGTGTTTCAAATTTGGGGTAAAAAGTGTCTCTAATGTGTTGATAGTTGGTGCAGCTGGTGAGGAAGTGTTGCTCGGTCTCCACTTCTCCATGGGTACAGTACGGGCAGATACGGCTCTCTTTGGGCAGCCAGTGCTGGCGATATCTGCCCGTCTCTATACTCAGAGTATGGTTGCTCAGTCTGTACCTCGTCATCTGTCGTCTAAGTTTACAGTCTTTCACTGTACTCAGATAGTCTGCAGTTGTGTAATCTCTGTTTAGGGCCAAATAACATTCAAGTTTACTTTGTTTTTCTGTTGTTTCTTTCCAATAGGTTAGATATTTTTCTTGTTGTGCTTTTATAATTTGGTTGGGCTGAATTTTGTGGATGGGTGTTTCAGTGTCCTGATGCTGGATGTTGTTAGTGGTGTTAGTTTGTGTTTGCAGCTTCAGGACCATCTGAATCAGGGGACTTCTTTCAGGGTTCACTTCATGGTTTTTAAGGGCTTTAAAATGGTAAGAGTTGGGGTCGCTCATTTTTAGGTGTTTCCAAAATTTGATGGCTCGTTTCTCAATGCGCATTATTAGAGGGTATTGGCCTAATTCTGCCCTGCATGCGTTGTTCGGTGTGTTCCTCTGTACCCTGAGGATGCTCTTACAGAACTCAGCATGCAGGGCTTCTATCGGATTTTTGTCCCATTTTTCAAATTCATGATTTAGGAGAGGACCCCACACTTCACTGCCATATAATGCAATAGGTTCAATGACTGATTGGAATATTTTGAGCCAGATTCTAATTGGTATTTCAATTTGGATTGATTTTTTGATGGCGTAAAAGGCCCTTCTTGCTTTCTCTTTCAGTTCATTCACAGCCAAATTGAACTTACCGGTTGCACTTATTTTCAGCCCGAGGTATGTGTAGTTTGTGGCATGTTCGATTTTGGTCATACCAAGGGTGAAATTGTGTCTCTTTCCCTGAAGTCTGGGTCTTTTCTGAAATGTTAGTATTTTAGTTTTGTTAGTATTAATAGTCAGGGCCCAGGTCTGACAGAACTTGTGTAAGAGGTCTAGGTTCTGCTGTAGACCTTCTTCTGTTGGAGACAGCAGAACCAGATCATCTGCAAACAGCAAGAACTTAATGTTGGAGTCATGTAGCGTGAGGCCAGGTGCTGATGATTGTTCCAGGACTTTTGCCAATTCATTCATGTAGATATTGAAGAGGGTCGGTGATAGTGGACAGCCCTGCCTCACACCCCGCCCTTGAGTGAAGAATTCTGTTCGTTTATTTCCAATTTTAATTGCACACTGATTGTTTGAATACATAGTTTTTATAATATTGTATGTTTTACCCCCAATACCTGATTCTAGAAGTTTTGACAGCAGACCTTCATGCCAAATTGAATCAAAGGCCTTCTGGAAATCTACAAAGCAAGCGAATATTTTGGTTTTGTTTTGGTTAATGTATTTGTCGATCAGGGTGTGTAGGGTGAAGATGTGGTCTGTTGTTCTATAATTTGGTAAGAATCCAATTTGACTTTTGCTGAGGACATTGTGGTCTGTAAGGAAGTGTACAAGTCTGGAGTTGATGATGCTGCAGAACAGCTTCCCCAGATTACTGCTCACACAGATGCCTCTGTAATTGTTTGGGTCTGATTTGTCTCCACTCTTGAATATGGGCGTTATGAGTCCTCTGTTCCAGGCTTCAGGGAAATGACCAACACTCAGAACCAAGTTGAACAGTTTTAGTAGGGCCAATCTTAATTTGTGCTCCGTGTTCTTGAGCATTTCGTTGAGGATGCCATCTGGCCCGCTTGCTTTTTTGTTTTTTAGGGCCTGGGTTTTATCAATCAGTTCATTTTCTGTAATGGGGTAGTCTAATGGGTTTTGATATTTACCAATTGTATGTTCCATATTAATCATTTTTTCATATTTTTGGGTTTGTTCTGGATTCATTTTAATTTCACTATAAAGTTGTGCAAAGTGATTTTTCCAGGTGTCTCCATTTTGTATGGATACTTGTTCATGATGTTTTTTATGCAAGTGATTCCAGTTGTCCCAGAAATGATTAGAATTGATGGATTCCTCAATAGTTTTTAGCTGATTTTGGATGTACTGTTCTCTCGTTTTTCTGAGTGTACTTTTATACTGTTTAAGTTCTTCACAATATTGATGGCGTAAATCTGCATTGTTTGGCTGTCTATGTTTTTGATTTGATAATTGTCTTAATTTTTTCCTAATGGTTTTACAGCCTAAATCAAACCATTTTTCATTTTCTTGTGTGGTTTTATGGATTTTCTTAGAGGTTGTGAGGTTAGATAAATTGGCCAAATATTCAAATATATAATTGATGTTCTCTACAGCTCGATTGACACCATCTCGATTGTGAGGATAAATTCTGCCTAGAAAGTTTTCTAGAAGTAAGCACACTTTTGGATGGCCAGTTGCGGTCACATATTTTTCTGTGCTGTTTTGTGCCCATCTGTAATTATCTCTAATGTTGTACAGCTTACTGGGCTGTGAGTGTATGTCCATATTTGTTGTCCTTTTTAGGTAAAGAGTAATTTGACTGTGGTCTGATAAGGGTGTTAGAGGTTTGACTGTGAATGCTCTGAAAGAGAATGGATCTAGATCTGTGATCACGTAATCAACTGTTGAGCAACCATGAAATGAACTATAGGTGTATCTTCCTAAAGAATCCCCTTTCACCCTGCCATTGACGAGGTACAGACCGAGGCTTCGACAGAGCTCCAGCAGAAGCTTCCCGTTTTTATTCACTTGGTCATCAGTGTTATTTCTTGGGAAGTTTACAATGTTTTGTGGGAAGCTCTGTCCAAAAATATAGTTATTCCGTTATCTGTGGTGTATTCGGGAAGAGATCCTGTCCTGGCATTTAGATCTCCACAGATCATCACACTTCCCTGGGCCTGGAAGTGGTTGATTTCACTGTGGAGAGATTCAAAGGTGTGCTCATTATAGTAAGGAGATTCAGAGGGAGGAATATAGAGAGCACATAAGAAAACATCTTTAGTGGTTTGGGTTAGGTGCTTGTTGATTTTGAGCCAGATATGTGATTCTTCTTTTTTAATTGTTTGGATGTATTTATCAATTTCTTGTTTGTGCCAGATTATGATGCCCCCTGAATCTCTTCCACGTGTGATTTTTTCATGTTTTCTGGAGGGTAAAAATATTTGACAGTATCCTGGGGGACAAAGAGTGACTTCATCAGTTCTGCGCCATGTTTCCTGTAGTATTATTATGTCCATATCTGATATGCTATTTCTAAAATCTGAGGTTTGGGTTTTGTTACCAAAACTGGATGAGTTAATGCCTTGTATGTTCCACATTGTAATAGTTAATGATTTCATTTGGTTAACAAATGTAAAAATTCAACAATCTTAATATTGCTCTAGAGCAAAACAAACCCAAGTTCAACAAAGTATCAAGGATCAAAGAGTGCATGGGTAAACATAGATCTACATGTGTAATTTTTTTTTTTATATATATATATATATATATTTTTCTCTCTCTCTCTCTCTCTCTCTCTCTCTCTCTCTCTCTCTCTCTCTCTCTCTCTCTCCCCTCTCTCTCTCTCTCTCTCTCTCTCTCTCTCTCTCCCCTCCTCTCTCTCTCCTCTCCCCTCTCTCTCTCTCTCTCCTCCCTCTCTCTCTCTCCTCTCCCCTCTCTCTCTCTCTCTCTCTCTTCCCTCTCTCTCTCTCTCTTCCTCTCTCTCTCTCCTCTCCCCTCTCTCTCTCTCTCTCTCTCTCTCTCTTCCTCTCCCCTCTCTCTCTCTCTCCTCTTCCCTCTCTCTCCTCTTCTCTCTTCCCTCGCTCTCTCTCGCGTCTCTCTCTCTCTCTCTCTCTCTCTCTCTCTCTCTCTCTCTGTTCAGGCTGTGTTATATTGTTGCTGGTGACAGGCCAGACTCTCCAGCATGAGATCCAGGAGTGTATGTGTGTGTGCGATCATATCCCATCATGTTCTAGACAGCTGATTCTTCCTTAGAAATGCAGTCCTTTTAAAAAGGCCTGAAAGCCGCACCCTTCGTCTTCTGTCCGTGTCTCCAGAGAGAAACACAGCACACATTAACCCCGAGCTGTCACAGTGAACCCCTCTGAAGAGAGATGTTGAGTTAAATGACTGAAGAGCAGCTCGTTATAGAGGAGCAGATTGAAGAAATACACGCCTCATGCTGGCAGAGAGAGCAGGAAGAGTCTGGTGTGTCTTTCCTGCAAACATCCTGGTCCTTGAGCTGTCATCGGACTGTTCTGATTGGATCAGGCTTTTAACAGCTTTTGTTTTGGACATTTTGTTGGATTGACCTGAAAAACCTACACTTGAAAAAAAAATACTGTTGGAAGAGGTGCTAAAATACTATTTCAGTGTTCCATATTTAATTTTTAGTTACTTGCTACTTCCTTAATTATTTTGTTTATTTATTAATGTGTTGAATTGGAGACATATTACTGGATAAAACTGCATAAAAGTGGCTGCCAGGTATATAAATATAAAAATTACTAAATAAAAACAAAAGGAGTATTATTATTAGAATATTTTACCATAATCTAAAAAATATATTTTATTTCCGATCTATATATATTTTTTTATATTTATAATATTTTGAGTAATTATATAGTCTATATTGGTAAATTGTCACTTGTTTTGAACTCCGAACAGTGAAATCAGATGCAGTTTTAATAACACTCAACACAATGTACTCTGTATTTAACTGTAGCTGTGTGCAGCGAGAAGTAAAATATCTAGTGCACTATTATACCACAGTATCACTGCATCAGTCTTTCATCTCGGTCTGCAGCAGAGAACATGTCTGTGCATGATTTTACGTGTGTATATAATGATTTTAGTTCTCTTTCTGTGACTCGTGTGTAATCTGAACACTGTATTTGGATCAGAACGCACACACTTGAGCTCTGAATCGGGCGGCTTGCGTTTGGGAAGTTTGCTGATTCAAGTGTATTTTAGGAGACTTTGCTGGACTGGCGTAATTACAAACGCGGCTGAGGGCGAGCGATGTTTCATTCATCCAGAACCCTCACCGCATGTACAGAGAGAGAGTTAAAATAGCACGTAATCAAGACACACATGTGCCTGGGGTTTAGGGTTTCTGTGGGGTTTAGCATCGGACGGTTACGTCTGTGTTTCAGACCACATCAACGGCAGACGATCTCAGAAACACCCTCTTAACTCCGACGCAGGCCTGCAGCTAATGACTGCTTTGATCATTGACTAATCTAACGATGATCTTTCCTATAATCTTCATGTAATGCAGCTCTCAGCTACATTTAGTTTGAGCATCAACTCATCTCAGGGTTTAGAAGACTATTCATATTTAGTAATATTATTGATTTGACTTGGGGCTGGATGATTAATTGAATTAAAACCGAGATCACCATATGGTTTCGTGCAATAACTAATTCACAGGCCTTTATTTAATTAAATAAATATATGCACTTCATGTTTCAGAGTGAAGCGGCACTGCGCATTTAGTTAATAGTTTAGTTTAGTTTGAGTTTATATAACAATAAAAGAGTTTGTATTACAAAAAAAACATTTTCTTTTTTTTTGTTGAGTTATTATTTTATTAACATATTTACATTTAACATTAACTATTATCATCATCATTATTATTATTTAATAATATTTTATTTTATCACAATCGTAATTGTTTTTTGAAAAATTGCAATTCACTAATATAGCTACACTGACGATCTGATGAGCACAAAACTTGAGCTGAATTGATTCGAATATTGTCATAATTAATTAATTTTGCAGCATTGACACTGTTTGTTGTTTGTTGCTGTGAAACGATCTGTGTTCTAGATGTTTCTCTTCAGGTGATTAGACTTAGGCTTTGGGATGCTGGCCAATCACAGCACAGTTTGAGACCGTATTGAGATTACAGAGATCTTTATACATCTACGAAGCCGGAGACTTGAGCAGAAGTTTAATCTCAGTTGAGATATTTGTGAAATCTCTTTCCTGTGGGAACACAAGCTGTCTGTGAAGTCCACACACCCGAGTGTTGTTCACAGCGGCCACTCCTTATGTAAGCACACCTGTCTGTCGCTCTATCACATGATTGATGAATTCATTTATGGTGGAAGATCCAGTCTCCTCCCAAACAGCCTGCAGCATCTCCTGAATATAACAGCGGGGTGGATGGAGTTATTCAACGGCTTTATCAGCCGGGGCTGTTGAGTTTCTGACCCGCTGTTCAGATGGGACAAATGCACTTGCATTTTATGATGTACAATTATTGTATTATGTGTTAAAGACAAGACAAAACGTGATCCGTGTGAATACAGCCTGTTAAACTGTCACTGATATCAAAAATAATGCTCAGGACAAAATTAAAATCCATGCCTGCCCTTGGAAAAACTAATTATGTGGTTTATTCATATCAATATAGACCTACACTGCTGAAGTAATCTACTTTGTTGTTGAATTGATCTACACAACACGGTGATGTTAAACTATTACCACAAAATCATTTCATTGTAATATATTATTTAATCTCATTATTAAAAATCAGCCTTCTGTCATTTTTGTCGATTTATATATTTAGCTAAATAAAGCAGCAGATTTATTTTCTCTAATGAAAAAATGAAAACAGCTTTAAATATGATTGCAGTGCAGTTATGTGAGGAAAGAGCATATATTAATACACTTTGTTTTATTATTATGAATGTGTAGATTGAATTAATACTCAAATATATACTTGAAACTTTTTGTTCAGTGCTTGTAATGTTTCTTAGTTGTCTTTTATTACCTTATAATTGTTTGGAAGATATATTTAAAAATTCTTAACATAAAATGGTTTTGATTTGTTTTTAATAATAATTATGTAATTTAATACAACTTAATAATTTAATATAACTTTATAAATTTAGAATTTAATTAGTTAGTCATTAATTAACAATAAAACAAATGTAGATCATTTTAGAACCCACACTTAGCCCAAAGTAAAACAGTCAAATATAGCAATTAATTAATACATATGATGCAATATAGTATTATTGTATTGATTATATAATTTGGCACAGAATCACGGTTGCTTCATTAGAAACACGTAGAACAGGGTCAGTTTGGGCTTGTGAGGGTTTCCTCGACCTCCCGATGTGTTTGGGATGATGCTGAAAACATAATGAAAGAGGTTTATTTGGCTCCAAGTTTTTTTTAGAAGAATAAAAAGATGAACTCTTGAAATGCCTCCGGTATTTACTAGACAGTAATTTGTAATCCATATTCTAAACCCAGTGAACTCTTTAACCGGTGGCAGCTTTCCAAGCCCAACATCCCTTTAACCCACTTAAACAGACACGAGTTAGTTACGTGCAGGACCCGCCGGCCAAATAACATATCTGGGTCATCTGTTCCACTGCCCTACTTTTAGTCCCCCTACAAGGCCTCTTCCTCTTTCAGCCTTTCTATTTCCTGGAGTCTATCTGGAGTCGCACAGGCTGAAGGCCTGGAGACTGTTGTGTGTGTTGAAGGTCTGGGTCAGTTAGTTCACTAATGACAAAAACAAGCCCCAGACGTGCCGGAGCTCAAAGAGAGCATGGGTTGTAAACTGCACTACATGCTAGTGACCACTCTGACTTCATTTAAAGGGTTTAAGGTGAACTGGAGTGAAATGTTATGCGATAGAGTGCAACAGTCAAGTTTTGGAAGTAAACATTTTATTCACTATTCAAATTGCAGCAAGCGAACTGTGCCAAAATATGTAGCTCTACCCATTCTTGTGAATGAAGCGTAATCGAGTCACGTAAATGCTCTCAAAATGCATATTTGTATAAATATGCATATTTTGCAATGAACATTGTTTTTTATAGACACAACCAACAACTTTAATAGTTTTCGATTTCTCCATCGTTTTAATTTGATTGGGATTGTTGTAGTTCTTCCCTCACAGT
>JAPDDN010000487.1:70000-84661 GCA_027422405.1 Ptychobarbus kaznakovi
CCTGTCCTCTTCAATCCCAAAAGAACAGGAGGTACTCCAACTACTAGTCAAAGCTGGGGCTCACGTCAGCAACGAAGATGACCACGCTTCAAGCATTTTGCAACAGGCCTTGGAACGCGAGGACTCTATTCGAACTCTACTAGATAATGGCGCTTCTGTTAATCAAACTGACTCCAGTGAGAGAACTCTTTTAGCCAATGCTGCCTACAGCGGAAATCTGGATGTCGTGAACCTTCTCATCTCCAGGAGAGCCGACATGGAGTTGGCGGACAACCATGGGCAGACAGCACTTACTCTGGCAGCTAGACAAGGCCACACCAAGGTGGTCAACTGTCTCATCGGGTGTGATGCTAACATCAATCACACGGACCATGACGGCTGGACCGCCCTTAGGTCTGCAGCCTGGGGAGGTCACTCGGAAGTTGTGTCTGCGCTTCTGTATGCAGGCGCTAAAGTGGACTGCGCAGATGCTGACAGTAGAACTGCCCTTAGAGCTGCCGCTTGGGGAGGTCATGAAGATATCGTCCTCAACCTTCTTCAGCATGGAGCCGAAGTCAACAAGGCGGATAATGAAGGACGAACGGCGTTGATCGCTGCAGCATACATGGGCCACAGAGAAATTGTCGAGCATCTGTTAGATCATGGAGCTGAGGTCAACCACGAGGATGTGGATGGCAGGACGGCGCTCTCCGTCGCTGCTCTTTGTGTGCCAGCCAGCAAAGGCCACGGCGCGGTCATGAGCCTGCTGATTGAAGTGGAGCCGAGGTGGACCACTGCGACAAAGACTGCATGACCCCGCTTCTGGTGGCTGCTTACGAAGGCCATGTAGATGTGGTTGATCTGCTTTTAGAAGGAGGAGCGTATGTTGATCACACTGATAACAATGGGAGAACACCTTTGCTTGCTGCAGCATCTATGGGACATGCTTCTGTTGTCAACACTCTGCTTTTCTGGGGTGCGGCGGTGGACAGTATCGATAGTGAGGGCAGGACCGTGCTGAGCATTGCATCCGCACAGGGGAATGTGGAGGTCGTCCGAACTCTGCTGGACAGAGGACTGGATGAAAATCACAGAGATGATGCAGGCTGGACGCCTTTGCACATGGCCGCTTTTGAGGGACACAGACAAGTTTGTGATGCTCTCATTGAACAAGGTGCCCGCTGCACAGAGGTTGACAATGATGGACGTATCCCTTTGATTCTTTCTGCTCAAGAGGGTCATTACGACTGTGTGCACATCTTGCTGGAGAACAAGTCGTGTATTGAACAGAGAGGGTACGATGGGAGAAATGCTCTCCGAGTTGCAGCTCTCGAGGGACATCGAGACATTGTGGAGTTGTTGCTGAGCCACGGGGCGGATATTGACTTCAAAGATGCAGACGGTCGCCCAACTGTTTACATCCTGGCACTTGAGAATCAACTGGCCATTGCGGAGTACTTCCTCGAAAACGGAGCCAATGTTGAGGCCAGTGATTTGGAAGGAAGAACAGCCTTGCATGTGTCATGTTGGCAAGGCCACATTGAGATGGTCAGGTTACTAATCAACTACCATGCAGATGTGAACTCTTGTGATAATGAGAAACGCTCTGCCCTCCAGTCGGCAGCTTGGCAGGGTCACATAAAAATTGTTCAAAAACTTGATTGACAATGGCACCGTTGTAGACCACACATGCAACCAGGGTGCTACAGCTCTAGGCATCGCCGCTCAAGAGGGGCACATTGATGTGGTTCAGACTCTTCTAGAGCATGGTGCGGATCCAAATCACGCTGATCAGTTTGGACGCACTGCCATGAGAGTGGCAGCCAAGGGTGGTCACACCTCCATAATCAAACTTTTGGAGAAATATGGTGCCACGACTCTCAATGGCAGCAACCCGTCTCCTGTTCACACCATGGAGCAGCAAACACTTGCTTCGGTTGCTGGGAAAGTGCGGTCTCTCACTATAAAGTCCAGCAGCTCTGGAAGCACAGGAGCTGGCGACGTGCATTCAGCAGGGCGAGGGCTATCCAACGGACCTGTTCATGCTTTCAGCTCACCGTCAGAGTCTCCAGACTCAACAGTGGATCGGCAGAAGTCCTCCCTCTCCAATAATTCACTCAAAAGTTCAAAGAACTCTTCGTTGAGGACCACCTCATCCACTGCGACTGCCCAGACTGTCCCCATTGACAGCGTCCATGCCCTTTCTTTTATTGAACAGATCCAGCAGCATTCACTGCCTCGCAGTCGCAGTCGTCAATCCATCGTTTCTCCCTCCTCCACCACCAGGTCCATCGGCACTCAACCTGGCTCTCCAACCAGCGAGTATGACTGGAGCCAGGTGAAGCCAGGCCTCAAGTCCACCAAAGCATCCAAGAACGGCCAAAACTGCTCAAACAAAGGAACATCTGGTGAGAAGAAGAAGAGCAAGAATGACTCTTATTCTCAGAACCAGGTTCTTGAGTATGAACTGACTCAGTTTGATAAAAGGCTTGTGCTCAATAAGCCAGTGTCCAACGTCGTAGTTAAAGATCCTCAATGTAAAATCATGGTGGGAAGATCCAGCACTCTGGATTCTGTCCAATCGCAGGAGCAGTTTTACATTCAGCCCCAGAGCTGTGCAGAGAAGAAGAGGAATGGTATTATGACCAACCCCAAATACCACCTACAGGGAAACCAAGTGTTTCTTGGGAGAGTTTCAGTCCCCAGAACTGTTGCCAGCAGGGGCCACCAGGACCTTCTGGACAATTACCCAATTGGGGAGACGGAAGTAAGCCTGAAACAAGCCCTACAGCTCCATATTGAAGGATCGGACTCTGGGTTAAACTGCAAGAAAGAGACGCCGTTATAACTGGTGAGTACATGACGTTTAAAGACTATTCTGTGGCTGAAAGCACATTTGTAACTTACATTCACAATATTATTAGATTGTCATTTATATTTACAGTGTGTTATTACAGAAAGCTGTAATTTTGTAGTGTTTATAGCAGGGAGTTTTTTATTTAAATGATATATATTAGGGCTGTGCAATTAATCGAATTCGATTCTCATGCGCATCTCGTTATCAAAGCCGGTTCCGTGAAAGCCGGTTGGCGCTATGGCGCTATCTCCATGTTTTCACCTGTTTTCAGCGGCAGTTAGGCGGCAGTAATAGAGCTAGGTTCACTGACAAGTTGCAATTTCGCTTCATAAAAACGCTTCAGCGAATTAACGCGATTATGAACGCGAAATAGTTGTCAGTGAATACGAACTACGGCTTGTGTATTAACTGCCGCTCAATTTGAAAAACAGGTGATGGAGATTTAGCGCCAATCACGGAACCGGCTTTACTAACGAGATGCGCATGAGAATCGAATTCGATTAATATATATATATATACATATATATATTATAAAGCCTTTGGCTTTAAAAAAGCTTATGTCAGTGGTTTTTAAACTATGGTACGTGTACCACAAAATTATAAATGCTACTATTGTGGTATATGTATGTTTTTAGATGCTCTTCTACTGCAAAGGGCTTGCACGATTTATCCAAACAACAAGAATATTAATCAAAATGGTTAAATATGTTGGTTTTCGAAGAAACTTGGCGACTAGATTCAATCAAAGGTGGTACCTGGTTTGATAAGTTTAAGAACCACTCATCTACATGTTGTATGAATGCCAGTAACATCTCAAATACTGACCCGAGTAGTTTTGATGCCGTTTCAGATGTCTTAATCCTAATTCGTCATTCAGAAAGAGACTGTGCCAAAGTGAATGCTTTCATCCGCAAAAGGACTGAAACCACTTCTCTGTGGAACGTCTCAAGAAGAGAGGAACGTGGGAGAACCGAAGAGGGATTATCGCCCAACGCTGATGCAAATGTATACTCGTGCCTGTCCATGCTCCAGCCTTCTTGTGGTGACCATGATGCACACAGACGCTTTTATTTAATGCATTAATATTTAATAGGCAGTGGATGCACTTTCCTCCTTTGTGTTCTTTTGTGCAAAAACAAAATCTAAATTGTATTTAGTTTTTTTTTTTTTTTTTTGCCTTTTAATGCTTCGTTTGTTTATCAGAGTTTACTTAAAAAAAATATAAATATGTAAATTTTTCAGTTTATTTTGACCGTACGTGCAACTGACAGCTGATGGAGCACGTTGTTTCCTCTGACAGATATCACAAACTCTCCGTCATATTCACGTCTTTAAATCTCTGCAAGTCTTCAGTAGGCCTTCGGCGCAATCACAAAACCAGTCTTAGTTTACTCTTCGCACATATTTATTTTGGAGAAAAAGCCACTTCCGTGTGTGCTGTATTTGTTAAGATCATGGTGCTATGTTTTGGCGTTGCCTATTATTATTTTAAACCACAAACATCTTACGCTGTCATTTTAACTCTGTTATGTTTGTAGCATTATCGATGTCCTTTAAGAAGAGTAACTCTGGCTTTACCGTACTTCATTATTTAGTCCCTGTGGGACCTGTCTTTTATTTGCTTGTTTGTTTGTTTTTACGTTCTTACATAATTGCATATTTAAACAAGAGTTTGGTGCTAAATGCAGAGTTTGCGCGGCGGTGAGAAAGCGGCAGGCAACGCCAGGGACTTCTGATGATAAGGTCAGCGAAAGGTCATTGAGCTTTTTACTCATGCCAAACAGCAAACCGCAGTAATATTTGGATTTCAGGACAGGGTTTGAAATGTATACTCCTCAAGCCAAAGTTAAAACACAAAAAAAGCCCACGGTCTTGTGAAGCCGGATCTCATGTCTCCGAGCCGTGTCTCTCTGTGGGGGGGAGGGTGTGGAGTGGATTTCAGACATCTGTTTGCTATGAGACGAGACGCTCAGAAAAGCCATATTGGGTGTAAGTGCATCAGAAACCTGTCCTCTGAAGAATTACAGAAAGCACTTTACTAAGCCTGGGACAAGGACAGACAAGACGAGCCTTTTAAGATGAAGATAAACCCTGGACAGTATTCAGAAATCTCAAGCCATCTGTATTACTGATGCTTTTCTCTCTCTCTCTCTCTCTCTCTCTCTCTCTCTCCTTTGTTCAGCTGTTTTGGTTCTGAACCTGGAGGTCATTGCAAGAGAGGTTTGATTGTAAATAGCTGACTGTTTACATTGAAAACGTTCATGTTTTGATATTTTCCTGATATTGCTGAATTTGTTTCCTGACATTAAAGTGCTTAATAAACATATCTGCTTTTCTGTCAAAGCAATTCATTAAGCGCTTAATTCTTAATTCTATCGTGACTGTTGATTGTTGTTGCTCTTGCTGATTTGACAACTTACATTGAAGGAGGGACTTGAGCAGCGTGGAGACGCCCTGTGACAGAGATTTGAGTGGGTGAGTATCATGCATGTTGAATGAATTAATGAATGATGCATTTATATAGTGCTTTATTGTGTATTGTTGTACACCCAAAGCACTTTACAATCATAGGGGGGGGGGGGGGTCTCTCCTCAACCAATACCAGTGTGCAGCATCCACTTGGATGTTGTCTTTACAAATACCAAATGTACTTTAGATTAAGGCAAGACACTACAAGCAACCCCATTGATTTTTTTCATGCACTGGTCAATTTTGAGTGTTTGCCTTATTTTGCTTCAATAACAAAACAGTGTTGTTTCAGACTACATCCCAAAAACATGTTAAGTGTTTTAGTTCACTTATTCTATTTGCAGTTTGTTTCTCTACTTCAGCGGCACTTACACCAAAACTTAGTGTTTAATTCCTCTCTGAAGGATTTTATTGAAGGGTTTGTCCTCCATATATCACTCACACTTATGTTTACATTTTATTCCTTACAGCAGTGGTTCTCAATCTTTTTTCCACCGGGCCGCACTATGGTGTTAATGTATACAATGTATACTCCTCAGCAGTGTTGGGGAAAGTAACTTTTAAAAGTAATGCATTACAATATTGCGTTACTCCCTAAAAAAGTAACTAATTACACTACTTAGTAACTTTTTATGGAAAGTAATGTGTTACGTTACTTTCGCGTTACGTTTTAAATATGAGCAGGGCTTGATTGTTTGTTTTTAATATAATAAGTTATATTTATAGTAAATATAAAAGCCTTTCACACCAAAAGTGTAATGAATAAACTGAAGGACGAGTAAATCACGTCTGTACAGAAGAACACAGGAGAAGTTCAACACTCTTCAGCAATAAAACAACAATGTTAGTTTATCTAAAGTAATTTTTGCTTATTAATATGGTTGAACTGATCATCAAAGGGTCAGCAGCAAACACATCGGTTAATAAATGAGATTAGATATATTTGTGTTGTTTAACATATTTAATTATTGCAGGTTTGCGTCATATTCTGAGTTTGTATTTCACTGTTTTAATTCATTTTGATAAATACTGAATCTGTTTTTTGCGAGTGGGATGAATTAATACACATTCATATTTAGTCTAGATTAGATCTACAGTAAGATCATGTTCACACAGCACACTGTATCAATAAATGGAGAAAAAAAACTCAGATATTTTCCTGTAAATTAAAACGTAATGCATTACTTTACTAGTTACTTGAAAAAAGTAATATTATTACGTAACTCGCGTTACTTGTAATGCGTTACCCCCCCAATGCGTTACAACCCCCTAATCGTTTATATCTAAGCGATTACATTTATTGAAATAAATAATTATACTCCCCATTAATAAAACACCTGATGCTGTCGGGAACCAATTCAGTGAAATTCTGCTTGACATGAGTAACGGCACAATGAAGGTGTGATTGTAAGTTACAGTCTGTAAGACGCGCACGGACTCGACTCGTGATATTGCAGAAAGTGTGCGTTCACAAATGTTGATCCAAATATGGAAAGAATTTTCTAATTTAATAATCTGAGGGTCTCTCCAGAGATGTTTTGCACATTTCTGTAATTAAGGATGATTAGTAGTTTATGGGTGTTTATTTTTGCCTGAACATCTTTAGTGTGGGTGGGGGGGCAAACCGAAAGCCCAGCACTCTCTTCACCGCTGATGCGAGACTATTCTTGTTGAATGCGTTTCTTCGCTGGTATTTTCCACATTTCGTTTTCTCTCTTAACACATGTGTCCATTCTGATGCTCAATTCTACACAACTAATGCTGCTGAGGACTATTTGACTTTAATTCTGCCAAAGTGCACGCTTGTAAGTGCTCGTTAAACGCGTAACATTAATTACCTGAGTAAATAGGTCTGCTCTGAAAAAATATATGAAAAATTGTACATAACAAAAACATTAGCTTAGTACATTTTTAAATTAATGTAAACACTCAAATGAATTGTAAAACTGAAAGTTGTTTTTTAATTATGTTCAGCATGGGCCGCATTTGGATTCGTGACGGGAACCACTGTTTTCTTGACAGTGTTATGTGATAAAAAATGATAAAAAATTAAATATTTTAGTGATAAAAAGAGAAATCCAAAATCCCCTTTAATACTAATGTCAACAAAACTTGACTTTATCCAATGATCAGATTTATGTTCCAGAAATGTATGCAGATTAAATGCCTAATTTGCATATTTAAATGTACTTTTCAGAACATTTGTAATGCAAAACAACTGTACTGTGATCAATCAGCTGAGGAGAGTACGATGCTGTCTAGTAGTTAAATGTCCATCCTATTCTCCTGTAGTGTCTTGCCTTAAAATCATGTTCTCTGTACAGTATTTGGATATGGACTCGTGTCCTGATTCAACACACCGCCTGCAGACACCATGACTGTGTTGATGTTTTCACCCCGTATCTGGAGACTAGATCTCTCACAGAAAGGAGCCAGCGATCTCTAACAGCTTTCACACATGAAATATCTTGTGTTTTCCGTCCGGTCGATAAGACGGAGAAAAGCTGATTCTGCGTCCAGCTCTTCATGCCAGTAGGTAAAGCGTGACCATCACACATGCATCCAAACAACAGCTGAGAACACTGACTGGCAATATGTTTCTGAATATTTGCACATATGTTACAGTATAACGGATTGTTTTTTTTACCCAAATAGAAATAATGCACAATGTCTAAGCCAGTGCTTCCCAAACCTGTCCCGGAGGACTCCCTGCCCTGCACCTTTTGTATGTCTCCCTGATCTAACACACCTGATTCCACTCATCAGCTCGTTAGTAGAGACTGCAAGAACTGAATTTGGTGTCTGATTAGGGAGATATAAAAAATGTGCAGGGCACGGGTTCCTCCAGGACAGGTTTGGGAAGCACTGGTCTAAGCTATTCGTTCATACATTGAAAAATAAGGGCTGTGGCCTTCTAAATATCTTTGTGTGGACAGTATAGCTCTCAAATCTCATCCGTGCTCTGCGTCCAGGTCGGCCAGAACCAGGCCAGGTTTGACATCACGACAGAACCAGCGATGTTTGACCGTCGAACGTCTCCAATTGAACCTGCATCAGGTTAGATTTAAATCAAATAATGTTCTTTTTATGTTTCTGACAGAAAGCTGTTGTATGATTTCATAATACTTCATAATACAGACTCGTACTAAGCACTTGTACGGTGCTTTGTCTAAACTACTGGAGTATTGGAAAGTTGGGACAATATTTGAACAAATACTTGAGTATCTAATTAAGGACAAGAAATGTGTTTAGAGTATTCTTTTAAGTTCACGGCACACAAAATAATACATGTAACTTATTCTACTAAAAATGTGACCCTGGAGCACAAAACCAGTCATTAGGGTCATTTTTTTTTTACAATTGAGATTTATGCATCATCTGAAAGCTGAATAAATAATATTTCCATTGATGCATGGTTTGTTATGATCGGACAATATTTGAAAATCTGGAATCTGAGGGTGCAAAAAATCTATTGAGAAAATCATCTTTAAAGTTGTTCAAATTAAGTTCTTAGCAATGCATATTACTAATCAATAATTACGTTTTGATTTATTTACGGTGCAAAATATCTTCATGGAACATGATCTTAATATCCTAATGATTTTTGGCATAAAAGAAAAATCGATAATTTTGACCCATGTATTGATGGCTATGTGCGAAATAATTTTTGCACAAGCTAATTTTTATATTTGTTAAAGGTTTTGAGCCAAATATGATAATTCTGTCATCATTTACTCCCGTTCATGTCATTTCAAACCAGATATTTTGAAGAACATTGAGATCCAAACAATATCGGACCCCACTGACTTTCATTAAATGGTGACCGAATGTTTGTTTCTGGGTGCACTGTCTCTTTAAGGGTTTGTTAGAAAGCATAAAGCTCTTGAGAACTCAATCTGACCGCAGTGAAGCGCTGAGCTGGTGTTCCTCAGTCTTTCCATCGTTTGTCCTGCGGTGAGCGCCGTAATTACACCGCTGCACGTGGCAGCCGTAGGTCGAGGGGCTGCAGCTCAAACCTCAAACTTTTAACCGAGTCATGTCTAAATGTTTCCCGTTACGCTGACCCGACAGATTTATAGGCTACGTGACGCTGAGCCACGTACAGGCCGCAGCGGCGCACTGAGAAAACATCTCGACCTGCGTCCCTTCAGATTTAATGATGAGCAGGATTCAATCACTGCTGCCTGTCTGGGTTCTTATCTTCTGCTAAAACTATTACAAATATATTTCTGTTAACTGAAATTAAAGAACATATCAATATTAAGTGGAAAAAATGTTTAACCATACAATTTGATACTTGAAATAAAATATATTTTAACTGAAATTAAATTAAATATAGACAAAAATTAACTTGAAATAGACGGGGACATTTTTTATGGTCGTATGTATATATTTTATTTTCTTAGTTATGTATATATATTTATTTTATTTCCCCCCATTTAGTTTAACTTGATGCACTAAAATAACTCAAATTGAAAATTTATAAAAACTAGACATTTAAAAAACTTATAGAAATTACAAAAATACACAACAAAATGAATTAAACTTTAACATTAAATGAAAACAAAATATAAACTAGTTCAAAATATTAATAAAATCAATAATGGTATCTCAATAATACTAAAATATTGCTGTAAATGAAAACAAAATATTAATTAGTTCAAAATATTAATAAAATCAATAATGGTATCTCAATAATACAAAAATATTGATGTAACTGAAATAAATTCATATTGAAGCATTAAAATTGCTAGTTAAAACTGAACTAAAACAAATTTATGAACTATAAATAGTATACACAGTCATATATAGAACAAAACAAATTATACACATGACAAATAAAAAAGCGCATAAATCACTAGAAATGAAAACTGAAAATATTAAAATATGAATAGTATATAAATTATTCTAAAATAAGACTCATTGGAGGCTGATAACATGGTTTATTATTTCCAAATGCATTTCACTCAAAACACGTGATTTCATTAAATTAATATACATGTATTTCAAATTTTTCCCCTTAAACAGCCATAGAGCTAAAAAAATCATTGACAAAAACGTCTCTATTAGCGCTTCTGAGAAGCTCTGCCTTCATGGACAGAAACTAATTCAGTCATCAGTAAAGCTGTCTGCAGCAACGGTCAGATAGTCAATCTCTGTATCTCAACAGCTGTGCCTGCCTGCCTGCCTGCCTGCCTGCGTGCGTGCGTGCGTGCGTGCGTGTGTGTGTGTGTGTGTTTGTGTGTGTGTGCGCGCTGTGGCAGTGTTTTGGACGCCTTGTGAGGGTTTCTTGAGGTCTGTGTATGAGCATGTGTTCAGAGTTGATCTGAGGACACGTCCCTACTGTCAGCGAATTATAGTCTCATGCAGCAGTACTTACAGTTACTGGAACTTTCTGTAGTCATGCACACACACACAGAGAGAGACCACACACACACACACACACACTCACTGACAGACAATCACACCACAAACACACACACACTCACTGCAGACAGTCACACACACACACACACACACACACACACACTCACTCACTCACTGACAGACAGTCTCACACACACACAGACACACACACACACTCTCTCTCTCTCTCTCTCACACACACACACACACACACAGACAAACACACACAGACTGTTAGAAAGACTGAAACACAAAGGTGGGTGTGTTTAAGTTTCCTGATGCTTTTAAGCATATCTTGATTGTGCTGCTGATTGAGGAGGGGCGTGTGTGTTGTGTGTGTGTACACACAGGTGTGACCCAATAGAACACTGAATAATTGATATATGGCATGATGTGTCACGTGCTCATGGGATTTTAAGCTCCATTAGCTTTACATCTGCTAACAAAGAGAAAATAACTGGCACCGTGCGATTCAAGAGTCTGAATCCTGATTTTAATTAAAGGTTAGATGAATTTTCAATTAAGAGAAATTCAATACAATTTCAATTTAATTCGGTTTCCTTACATTTCATTCAAATTGCAATACTGCGTTCTGTTTGCTTTCTATTCTATTCTGATTTGACATTTTCTTTGTCATCCATTTTGCTTAAATGCATTATATAAAAACTAAGAAATTATGATAATGATTTGTTTTTAATCTTATTTTGACAGTTTGATTTCTTTAGACTGTAAATGTTCCCA
This sequence comes from Ptychobarbus kaznakovi, assembly GCA_027422405.1. Classification (NCBI taxonomy): domain Eukaryota; kingdom Metazoa; phylum Chordata; class Actinopteri; order Cypriniformes; family Cyprinidae; genus Ptychobarbus; species Ptychobarbus kaznakovi. Next base: position 81,453 of record JAPDDN010000487.1, read on the forward strand.
GACTAAAGACAGAAACACCTGCCGGTCGAACGCATCCGCATCCGTCTGTCTGCATTCATTGCCGTAATCGTTAAGCGCTAAGACAGACCGTGACCCTGACGAACGCATGGGTCAGAGGTCACGCATGGTCAGACCGTGTTGTGTGTGTGTGTGTGTGTGTCAGGAGGAGCGGCTCAGATTGCTGTGTGTGTGTTGAATTTATGTCACTGTGTTAATTGGCTCTCCTTCAGCTCTCAGTGTTCGATCCACATCTCTCTCTCTCTGTGTGCGTGTGCGTGCGTGCGTGCGTGCATTACCATATAAATGGCTCTCTGAGAGATTTCAGCTGTTGTCAGGCTGCAGGGCATTATTGGAGGGGAAACAGACAGGTGTTAAAACTGATCACAATCATATCAGTATTACTGTTACTCAGCCGCCGCAGAATAACGAGCAGACAGTTCACTGATTAATAATCTCTTACTCTCTCTCTGTTTGTGACATGAAATATCCTCTCTCTCATTTTTAATGTCTCTGTTTTCTCTCAGACCGCTGTGTTTTGTCACACTGAGCTCAACGTTAGTAAACCAACACGGTGCTGACGTCTGCTGTGAAATCATGTTTGCACAAGCTGCTCCGTCATGACGAGGAATAAAGAGACTTTACCATATTTATTGAGAAATAATAATGCATCTCCTTTTTCCTGCTTATTTGCCTCGCTGTGAGGGCATAAGTACTAAATTTTATTTAGTTTTATCGCAGAACATAAAAGTGCATGAACAGGGAGATCACAATCATATCTCAAATATGAAATAATTATATTGAGGGGGAAAAAAGAAACGTTTGCAAAAAATACACATCTCTCAAAAATCTGGCATTTTTGTTATTGTTTTTAAGTTTATAGAAGAATTCAAGAAGAAAAGTTGGAAGACATTTTTTTTTAATGAAAATTTTGCATATAATGTAAATAATTTGTTGACATTTTCAAGAGATATTCAAGGCTTCTCACAATGTGAAATAGTATCTTTGCTTTTAAAAAAGCAGTGATTAACTTTTGTTGGTGATTTAAAGATCTTTGTTGGTGATTTGTTGATGGTAGCCATTGACTACCATAGTATATTTTTCCTTACTATGAAAGTCAATGGCTACCAGCAACTGTTTGGTTCTCAACATTCTTCAAATCATCATCTTTTGAGTTCAACAGATGAAAGAAACTCGTAACACTTTACTTCAAGCCTTTGTGTAATGCACTATAAAGGATTATTAAATAACTATTACCAAATTTAAAATGCATAATGTTAACAATGAATCGAAAAGTGTTATAATGTATTAACTGTGGTTACAATATGAATCGAAAAGTGTTATAATGTATTAACTGTGGTTACAATATGAATCGAAAAGTGTTATAATGTATTAACTGTGGTTACAATTAGGGGTGGGCGATATGGCAAAAATATCATATCTAGGTTTTTTTTTGAAATATCACGATTTTATCATGATTCTTTGTCATGTTGGTTTTACTATTGTGTCTGAGCAGTGCAGCCAAAATAATTTCCCTATTATAAAGACAAAGCCTTTCAAGGTAACAAAATATAAAAAAGTATGGTGGATATTTAGGCCAAAGTGGGCGAAGATAAAAATCTTTGTCATTATTTTATCTTTGTTATTAAAAATAAGAACAAAGACACACATTACAAATACACATAATATACAAATAAAATAAACCGTTTTATTTTCAGGCGCAATAGGTGAATTTAGCAGAGAATTCAAGAAACTGAATGAACAAATATAAAAATTAAAACACTATATAGATTGATTCATATTAAAGCAGCTGTATTATTATTTATTAAGAGTAATGAGTTATTTGTGATCTCTTTGCGTTTTGCTGTTTTAGCATTAAAGAATAACAATTCTGTCATCTGTCTGTCAATTCTGTCGTAGTGTTTTATATTTACTCATTTAAGTTTAGTTTTAAGCCTTTTCTGCTGAACATAAATGATATTTTGAAGAATGTGGAAAACCAAACGGTGACTTCCATAATATTCGGTGTCTGTTTACACTAAGTGCAAATAGCCCGCCTTGTTGGCAAAAGCGATTTACGCTATCTCCACCCACCAATGTGTGATTGGGATACTCAACACTAATAAAGTCAAGTCAAGTCAAGTCTAGCTTTATTGTCAATTCTTCCACATGTACGTACACACATACAGAGAATTGAAATTGCGTTACTCTCAGACCCTTGGTGCATACAGTTAACATTAAAACACTGACAGTAGACGTTCAAAACAGATAAATACAGTTTAACCATATGTACACAAACTATACAGATATAACAAATGAGGACATTGTAGAAAAATTTAAAATAAAAAAGATAGATAAAGTAAAGTGGCATAAGGCACATGGCAGATAGAGTGCAAACCAGTTAAATAAAACAAAACAAAACTGTGCAGATTTGTGGTAGTGCAAAAACTGTCAAAGAGGTATAATTTCATACAATGCTGGATGAGTAGAGATCGTTCCAGTGCTGCACAAAGTGACTGGTGCGGTCACAGTTGTAAGGGGGGGGGGGGGGCCTGGGGGTGTGGAACTTGGGGGGGGGGGGGGAGCTGGGTCGAAGTGTCAGAGTCAGTGTTGCGTGGGTCAAAAGAGGGGAGGGCAAGGACGGGAGGGAGTTCAGCTTCCTGGACACCTGATGGATGAAGCTCCTTCATCTGCTGGTCCTTGCCTGGAGACTCCGCATCTCCTCCCTGATGCGCAGGTGGTCTCACTCTGCAATGCTGAGGGCTTTGCGGGTGAGACGGGTGCTGTTAATGTCCTGGAGGGAGGGAGAGGACACCAACGATCTCTCAGCTGCTCTCACTATCCGTTGAAGGGGACTGCGGCAGGACGCGTTGCAGGCGCCATACCACACAGTGATGCAGCTAGTCAGGATGCTCTCGATGGTGCCTCTGTAGAAGGTGGCACATGATGGGGGTCGGGCTCTGCTCTTCTGAGTTTGCGGAGGAAGTAGAGACGCTGCTGTGCTTTCTTGGCCATGCTGCAGTGTTAGCCAGGATAGGTCCTCTGTGATGTGCACACCCAGAACTTGGTGCTGCTCGCTCTCTCCACAGTCGCACCGTTGATGGTCAGAGGAGCATGCTGAGTGTGCACTTCTCCCTGAAGGTCAACAACAATCTCCTTCGTCTTCTCCACATTCAAAGAGATTGTTGTCCCTCCTGCACCACCCCTCCAGG
>JAPDDN010000233.1:0-76255 GCA_027422405.1 Ptychobarbus kaznakovi
AAATACCTTGGAGTATGGCTCGGTTCTGAACTTTCATTTAAATCACATATTAATCTTATTCTACATAAAATCAATTTTGGAATTAGTATTTTACATCGATCTAGAAATTGTTTTTCATTTGCCTCTCAACTTATACTTCCAATCCTTGATTATTGTGATGTTGTTGTTGTAGCTCTTTCTCCTCTTAACACAGCATATAATAGACTGGAGGTTTGTTTTGGGTGTTCTTTTTATACTCATCGTTGTATAATGTATAATGCACTCCAGTGGCCATCTTTGCACACAAGAGGACATATGCACTGGCTTCAATTTACATTAAAATGTATTCATTTTAAATATCCTAGTAATTTACAACAATATTTTGTACCTTTTTCTTTAAATTATCAAGTTAGACATTCTTTTCAGACCTATTTTTTTGTTCCTCATGTAACAAAAAAACTGGAATAATTGACCTGCTTATATTCGATCTATTGCATCATTTAAGATGTTTAAGCAAACTTTATCATATTTTACTTTGGATTGTACATGTTATTTTTGAAGATGTTATTGATTTATTTATATATATTTATGTTGTGATCGGATTCACTGATTGGTATGTTTTGTTTCATATGTCCTACTAGTTATTATTTTAATGTTGTGGTGCTTTTTCCCTTTGTTTTCCTCCAATTAATGTCTGTGTTTTGTTGTTTGGTGTTTTTTATGGATGTAATGTAAATGTTTTTTTGTAACTATCTTGTGATTGTGATACATTGTGGGACCCAGTCGAAAACGAGATGGTACATCTCAACGGGTTAATCCTAATAAATAAATTCAAATATCAAATTTTTCATAAGGATTAATGACGTGTGTTTTAAGATTTAAGGTGTTTAGTTTTTATATTTTAACACTAAGGCAATGGTAGGGGAAGTGAAACGTATGTATAAAAGACAATTGAAAAGTAGCACAAAAAATTATGAATGCACTGTAATAAGTTTCCAGGACAATTTTACCATCACATCATGTAACCCAAAAAGTCAAAATGTTACCTAAAATCAAACCCTTGGAGACAAAAGTACCCAAAGTCAAAGAAGCACTCATGTAGTCTGTTGTCTTTTATTTCTGAGCAGGGATTTGTCAGCCTTTTTCTAAAATACTTGTAACGTCAGTATTTGAAATATTTGCTCTCACTGAAGCTGACAGTCTTTGCTGTGATTGACTTAACTAGTCTGTCCTCTGCTGGAGAATACATGTGAACAGATCTCAAACAAATATAAAAATTCATTTTCAGGCTTGTGCCTAAATAATCTTGAATACACAATTCAGAGTGAATCAAGTCAATAATATTTGTATAGTGACATTAAAACAATAATTAAAATAGCAATTAATTCTAAATGTGTTTCAATCATTAGTGCAGCACTTCATGAGAGTTGACATTCATTTCTGAAGGTGTTTGACTCTAAGATGCTTGAACATTGATGGTCTTGAATCCGTGCAGGACGGTGGGAGGATTCTCCAACACTAAACTAGCAGAAAGCATCTTGGCACCCGCCATCCTGGGAGTGAAACTGACGGGTTTCTTAATGGTTTCTCGAGGCTGGATCGTAAGCCTGAAATATAAAACACAGGACATTTAGAACAAAAACAGGCTAGCATCACTTTTACTGCTGCTCATGTCTAGCTTTAGTGATTTATAAAAGAGTTTAAAGTGTATATAGTGGTGTAAATCTACAGGTTTAACACACAAATGATCTCACATGAGTTTTTGTGATATAGCAAGTGTGTACTGACACTTCTAAAAGACACTGTAACAGTGATAATCAAATCTTAGGAAAACTACCCCTCCCACTGATTGAAAACTGCATGTACTCGACTCTTTGACGCCCATCAGACTCACTCATCAGGCATGTGAACTAAATTTATCAAGAGAGACAATCAAATCTTCTTCCATTATTCCACTGTTACTACTGTAACATTTTAATAAATGAACATGGGCTCTATATTAAGTGTAAGTGTAAGATTCTTTCTGTTATTTTGTTAATTACTTTACTGTAATGTATAATGTGGCTTTATTGTTGGAAAGAAAAACTAAACTCACTATGGCATTTTTGTTGCTAGAGAATTATGGTTACCATGGTAAATTATGAAATGGTTTTGCAGACTTGGGAAACTTAAAATAACTTATTTTCTATAAATAGATGTAGGAAGACAGAAATGGATTAAACTCAAGGGTACTGTGTGTCATTTTTTTGGATGTTAAAATACTTTCTCTTATACAAACATAGGATGCAGATACATCTGAAAGTTTATTCTTCTGAAAATTGTGACACTGTGACACTTCCTAAACATTATTCTGTTTATTTGAGCATTCCGACCAGCCTGACACATTGTTTCAACCAATGGTGTGCGTTTGGGGACATGACTGATCAATGGATTAAAGGGGAATGATTGGGAAAACCTGTTTGTGTGATTCATTTGTTGATGCTCAGAAAAGAGCTTGAAAGACTCAAACAACACACTTTACGCACCTCATTTGAGCCTTCTCCTCCAAGAGTCCTGAACCAGATACGGTCAGTTCTCCGCTCACTGCAACGTTGAACGGGTTCGTGAAGATCACCGTGGACACTTGTGGTGTGTTAATGATGACCGATAACTCATTTTGAATCTGGAAGAAAACACTGATTGCTTTAGTTCTTTTTTACTTGTGAATTTAGTTATGCAAATATTTAAATCTTCATGTGAAAAACATTCAAAAGGTATTCATAATGTAGGTTGTAATGCATTATATATTCTCAAGGTGTAACAATGAAGAGAAAACTATTATACAATAACATACACAATTATTCAAACAATGCATTATAAGGTGCATTACAAGGCATAATTATGTAACTAAAAATACTTTTATAATGCATTATTGATAAAGGCTTCAAGTAAATTATTACCAAAGCATATACTCTCTATGATTGCATGTCTTTGAGGAGATAATTTAATAATAATAAAAAAAAACATCTAAAATGGTTGAATTTAGTCACAAAACATCTTGTTGATTCTTACAAAAGGGGTTAAAGTTAGAGGAGGTCATGTTTCTTTTAAAGCTAGTGTAAATGTCCATGATGGGCCAGCACAAACCTGTATTTCGAGGGAAGGGGTGCTGATGTTGAACTCTTCTGAAGCCAGCACTTTCTCCTGAGACTTCACATCTTCAATAACCACAGCCAGGTTCACCAGAGAATCCTCCGCAGCCTCCTTCAGCATGTACTCCTTGAAGGAGATCTCATGTTTTATAGTCACAGCTGGTGGAGTACAAGAAACAGGATTCAGTCACGTGACCTCACAAGTCCTCATTAATCATTTCGTCATGTTTTTGTAGTAAAAAAATCATGTGGTCCAGATGAATGTTTTTACTTTTGCAAGTAGAAGAATTGTGTTATGCATACCGGCTGTGTGCAATGTAATACTACTCTGCCTACTATTAAATAAACAGATTGCAGTATGCATTCCATGATAAATATTTCACAGTAGTATGCTACATCTTGGACACATGACTAGGGATGTAATGATGCACGCAGAGCTGGTTGAATATCGATAAAAACTATTCAAGTCAGTTGAGACATTAAACGAATCGTGATACAATTTGGGGTGGGAATTTATATTAATGTATTTCTCAGGGGAAGTGACTGTCTTCCCAAAGTTATTATTTCATTTTTTCATCTTGCCTTGGTGCTGCTTTGTTTACTACGGTAAACGAGGAAATGCTGTTCGAGAGTAGATTTACATTCTCATTCAGCCCATCTGTTTCATGCAGATGTTTTATGTTTTACAAAGCTAAAGTCAGACCATTCTGTTTTTGATTGAAATGTTGAAACGATACAATCTCATTTAAATCAGACACTGCTCAAGCTGCATGTATGCAGTGTCTTTGTTTGGATCGTGATTCAAACTCAGCGCTTGCCTCTACGTTTAAATGAGAAGAGCACAGGCAAAGCCTTCGTTTGTTCATATGGAGAGATTTATTTATTTATTTGTTTTAGGATTTATATCAAAACTTCAATTTAGTTTGTTATTTGACATATTTCAATTTCATAAAGAAATGTGCAGCATTTAGTCTGAGAAATAATAAAAGCCCCCCCCCCCCCTTCTCCTTTTTAATTGGTCTTAAATATAATTTAGTTAAAAATCGTATTGTGAAATTAGTATCATGAATCAAATTGCATCGTGAGTTGAGTGAATCATCACATCCCTACACGTGATGCTTTCATGATTACTTGTGGGGGTTGGGTTGTTTTGCCACAAGATAAAGACATTTTAATAATGTATATCTGCTGAAAGCAACATTTGTCAAGCACAATAGATGTTAGCATCAATTTAGATGTTATGGATTTAAGTCCATTAATCTGAACCCAAAATCAGCAGTTTGTTACCTTATATGGCTTTATGTTTATAAACAGGAAAATCAGTTTCTTAGAAAGCAACATTAAAATCAATCATAATAAGATTGTGGAACAAAAATCATAATATTCCTGTCATATCGTCCAGCCCTAAGCAGATACATGTGTAAAACACATACAGATTGTGAGTTTATTGTTTATAAGTATATTTTGCAGGATTCTTACTTTCCTTCGGTCCGATCTTCACGTCGTCGTGAGCCTCCCAGAAGGTTCCAGTGGGATTGCGGTTGTACTCCTTGTTCTGAGCGTTCACATGTTTTTTCAGCTCTTTCGGAGCGGCCTCGTTGTTAGTGATTATGACATTGAAAGAAATGTTTTCTCCGACTACAGGGGGTTTCAGAAGCTGGAGAGAAACTGCAACGCCCTTAGAATCTATATGAACTGACATGATAAATCATTGTATTTAGTCATATTACTCGAACAAATAAAGAGAAGTGTTTATGAGGAAAGGAAAAACAAATGCTAGGCTTTACCCTCTCTTGCCACAGCGGCGAAAGGTTGATGTTCGTATCTTCCACCAGCTTAGATGAATAAATTATTTTTAAAGAAAATCATACAAATATTTACATACAAATATTCTTAAAATTGATTGAGTTGGCATTTAATTAATTTAACAGTTTGTCATGAGTCTTTTTTATGTTAAAATGTTTCCTCAACGTGTTCAAGAAAAAAAAACTGTTCAAAAAAGTTTAAGCAAAACAAAGATTATTGGAGTATGTTTAACAAGAAAATACTATTTCAGTATTACTACTTGTGAATCTCACATTTAATTCAGTGTGTTAATTGCCGTTTCCTTGTAATTATTTTAGAAATGTACTGAAGGAAAACAGCGTTAAACATTGGAAAGCTAGAATAGCTTACCAGCAGCGCCTGGTGCACGAGATGGCAATTCATCTAAATGTGAAAGAAAGATATTTTTTATGAAAACAGCATTTTAACAGTACGTTTTTGTCTCTTTTTATCATTCTTTCGTTACCTCTCTCAGTTTTGTATTCAGACGTGACGTCCTGCATCTTCATGGATCCTGGATGTTTGGTGGAGATCAGAGCTCCAACTCTGCGTTTATCGACCTTTTTTGATAATATCTTCCTATCTTTGATGATTATCATATGAGCATCAGCGTTCACTTCTGCGTAAACGAACGGCACGTCGTATTGCGCTTCCACCTTCTGCTCATAAACAGCTTTAACAGAAGCAGGACCACAGCGGAACATTCCTGTGACAGAATATGGATGTTTAAGCATGATTATTATTAAATTCCAGCTCTAAAAATAGCATGCTTTGGAGGCAACTGAATAGCAGCTATGCTAAGGGCAGCATTCACAGGTTTGTTAAAAACAAAGCCCAGCCCACTAACTGACCCACTAGACCCACTAGACCAGTACTAACCAGCATAAACCATCCTATATGAAACTGATCTTTTCAGCAATTTTCCATATGCATTAGCCTTGTACAAATCACTATAAAGACAGACCTCCGCTCTTCTCTTGTGGCGTGGCGTCGAGAACCTGCCATCCGTCATAACCTCGACCCAGATCAGGCCTCTTCATCCAACTCTCCACCCACACATGGAAGTTCCTGAATAAAGACAAACACTTTCAGCTCACATTCTGATATTAAAATGCAAGGATGCATTAAATTGATCAAACGTTGAAGTAAAGTCATTTATAATGTTAAAAAAGAGATTCAGATTTCACATAAATGTTGTTCTTTTGAACTTTCTATAAGTTCAATGTTTCTAAGTAATCAGAAAAGTTTCTTGAGCAGCAAATTAGCATAGAATGATATCTGAAGGATCATGTGACACTGACGACTGGAGTAATGATGCTGAAAATTCAGTTGCACATCACAAGAATTAATTACATTTTGTAACATAGAAAACAGTTATTTCCAATTGTAATAATATTTCAAAATATTACAGCTTTTACTGTAATGGTTTTGATCAATTAAATGCAGCCTTGGTGAGCAGAAGAGACTTCTTTCAAAAGCATGAAAAATCTTACAGACGGCAAACTTTTGAACAGTAATGTATGTTCTCTTTCATAAGGGAGTTCACTCAATCGAGCTGCGCGCGGTTTTTCTATTAGAACCGGTGCCCAGTGAACGTTGTCCGATTGTCTGAAGCCCTTATATGGTACCTGATCACACGATTCGCTTATCGGTTCCTGATTTGCAAAGGTGTATGACATCAACGCGTGGTTGTTTTGCTTACGCAGCAAAATGTCATCGAGCAGAACGATCTAAAGTGTGGTTATATTTCACTCGAGTGACACCATGTTCTTGTCTGTAGCCATGACGTAGAAAAGTTTAATTTCTGGCAAAGAAAGGGGAACTACCTCAATATGCAGACATTTTGGCCACACAGCACGCATCTCATTTGCTCCTCTAGATGGTGTTTGATACATATACTCTGCTGCGCTTCACAAGCGGCATATCAGCCCTGAGTAGCAGCTGCAGGAGCTAACGAGACGCCAAGCTATTTCAGGTAACTGTTATTTAGTTAATGTGAGCGGCATTTCACTGTGTAATTTACTTAGGATAATAATTTACTCCATTGTTTTCCATCAATTTAGCTTGATGGCGGCCATCAGAGTTGGCTGTAGAGGCTGCAGCAAGTATCTCTCGTCGTGCACCTCTAGCTACTGTTTTACAGAGGCAGGGAAGAATAAAATGACCGAGGCAAGGATAAACGAATGTCAAAAATTGTTAATTTGCCTAAGTTGATAGTTGTGGTCTTTACAGAAGACTTCTTTGTATTTTGTATGTCAGTTGAGTTGAATTTTGTTTCAGGTTGAATATTCCCAAAGGCACAAGCTCTTCCTTGACTGTTTACAGTCTGTGTTTTTAGTTTTTATGGCACTTAAATGGCAGTTTTATTATTTTTTTTGTCTGGACCAATGAATGTGAATGTATATTCCTGGACTTTACTGTAGCTCCTCTTTTAGTTTGTTTGAGGTCTGCTAACATAATTTGGGTATACTCTGCCTTTCCCCGTGCTGTGTTTTATCAGATATTAAAGTGGTTAATCCAAGCGGCAAACAAATAGTTCTTCTTCCGTGAAATGATAGCGGAGGCCTGGACTCGATTGGATGTTGAGCTCGAGCAATACGCGATAGATGGAATCGGAATCAGGCGGGCCTCTGCCCTATCTCGTCCCCTAGCCAGTGTGCGTAACGGATTCGCGGGTTCTCTTTCATAGGTTCACTCAACGCTGCGTAGCTATGACGCATTGGGAATGCCCTTTGGGTGTGTCGATTGTCTGAAGCCTTATAGAATCACACTAATTTATTGGCTGATGGCGCGGATGCCGTCCTCGACGTTCTTACATAGCCATCCTTATACTGGCGAATGTGCCATCTGCTCCCCAGATTTCTCTGCCTTCACGAAGTGGCCATATCAGCCCTTCTGTTGCAGTTTTTCTGGCCCGATATTCGGACTGTTTTTTGCTGGTTTCCTCATTTGCACTTCGGCAACTGCAATTGGGGAACGATTTTCCCCTCAATTGCAAGCGACGACCCGCACGGTAAGCGTGTCAACTTTAAGTTTGGGCTTTCACACACATGCGATGCGGTTTACGGCACTTCTAAATGTATTGTTCATTCCACCTTTTCTGCTCAAGCCGCAGCTTTTGGATGTTGAGTCCGATGGAGAGTGAGCCGGGCCTTTCTCGCGAGCAGTCACGGATTCGTGCTATGATTGTTTGCCGGAAGCGGCCTAAAAAAAATCTTGTACACGCAGCGTCCTCCGTTTCGGGCTGCTTCAAAGCGTAGCGACAAGGAAGCACGGCCTTACAAATTATAGAGTGCAGACCACTCTCTATTGTTGGCCACGAGCCGCGAATTTTGTAAACTTTTATATTGCAAAATTATAGACAAAAAAAAAAAAAAAAAACTAGAGATCGGTCTGCCAACCCTGCCAGTGTTCCAGGATGCAGCGGTCTCCAGCGAGCACTTCTCTCAGTCTCTCCCGCCTGGAAACGTAGCGTAACTGAGAGGCTTACCGCCCCCTCTAGAGCAGCTGGTTCGGCCATCTCCTACTGGTCCTTTGCTCCAGGGCACCGAGCTAGCAGCTCTAAGCACACCACCGGTGCTTCGTCACCACTTTCATCAGGGTTTCTTTCACACTGTGGGCCCCGAGCAGGCTCTTTGGGGGCAAAGCGCACCATTATCTGGTTCTTCACTTTGAAACGGTCACTGCAAGCGTTGTAGGCCTCCTCTCGCTGCTGGGAAGTTTTCGAGGCTTCCGCTTACCAGACTCCGCTGGGACAGTCTGTGAGTGGTAGGCCCTAGGTGAGCCTCCTTACAAGATCCCAGCATGTGGAGTGTAGTAGGCCTCCTCTCGATCTAGAGAGTCATCATGCTGAGGCCTCCGCTCCAAGAGCTTGACTGTTTCTGCGAGTGTCATCAGGCCTCCTCTCGCTACAGAGAGTTTTAGAGGCCTCCGCTCGCCAGATCTCCGCTGGGGCAGTTATGTGAGTGGTAGGTAACCTCCTCACAGTATGTCCAGTGTGTGGAGTGTAGTAGGCCTCCTCTCGATCTAGAGAGTCATCATGTTGGGGCCTCCGCTCCAAGAGCTCGACTGTTTCTGCGAGTGTCGTCAGGCCTCGTCTCGCTACAGAGAGTTTTCGATGGCCTCCTCTCACCAGAGTACGCCCTGAAGTGGAAGTTTCACTTCATGGTGCGGAGGTTGCCAGCTCGACCCAGTCAACTGCCCGATTGGTAGAGTTCCTGGAGTTCTTGCAGGACTGTTCCTCTGCAGGGTTAACCCACTCCACCCTGAAGGTCTATGTGGTGCTGTTATTGGTCAGTGGGCAGACACCCCCTTGATACATGTTTCCTCCAGAGCCTGAGGCATCCGGTCAGAGAGCTATGCTATGTGGTGGATCAGGATGCTATTCAATAGCCTTCGGTCCTCTGATCTCACCCTCTTCTTGGGGGTCAAGACTCACTTCTCAGAAGGCCCCGCTCACTTTAGCTTTGGAGCTGGCCGCCGTGGCTTGCTGCGTCAAGAACAGAATTTGTCACGGGTGAGGGAAGCTATTTCGCTGGCTTACAAGTTGTGAGGTCTTCACCTCTTAGCATTTGGGCACACTCTACATGAGTGTGGTTTCCTCTCAAGCTCCCTTTAGAGTGGTCCCCCTAGAGGATATTTGTATAGCGGCAGGATGTTCCTCTCCGCTCACTTTTATCAGGTTTTATAACTTGGATCTTGACATGGCTCCTGGTTCCCGGTTCTTGTCCGTTAGAACCAGCCATAGAAGCTATCTGGTTCATCATTGGGCCAGATATGTCAGCGATTAGCTTGGTGTGTTTGGAATATCGTTCCCAATGCGTCATAGCTACGCAGCATCTCGTTCCCTACTCAGAGAACATGGGTTACGTAAGTAACCTGAGACGTTTTAGCACTATATCTACAGAGATAATTTAGCGTAACTCACCAGATGCTATCGCTGCCGATGGACAGTTTTTCCCCCATCTCACTGTAATATTCCTCGATCACCATGTTTCCGTTTGTGTCGTGAGCAGAGTTGAAGTTGGTGATGACTCGAGTCGGAATGCCAAGGGCTCTCATTACTATTACACAAACAAACACTTTTGATATTAATCATCAGTAGAACTAATTAAATTAAATGGCCAATGACCTATTAAAGAAATTCACCTAAAAATAAAATAATCTGCTCTTTCAACTGATTGTTTCATAATATTTTTGAGTGAATTAACACTTTAGCACATACACTAACATTCAGAAATGTAGGGACAGTACGTCTTGTCTGCTCTCTAAGGCTGCATTCATTTGATCTAAACAATACAGTTAAATCAGTAATATTGTGAAACATCATTAGAATTGAAAATAACTTTTCTATTTGAATATATTGTAAAATTAATTTATTTCCTGTGATGCAAAGCTGCATTTTCAGCATCATTACTCCAGTCTTCAGTGTCACATGAACGTTCAGCAATCATTTTAATATGCTGATTTGCTGCTCAAGAAACATTTATGATTACTTATAAAATGTGAACTTATAGAAAGTTCAAAAGAACACCATTTATGTGAAATCTGAATCTTTTTTAACATTAGAAATTACTTTACTTCAACTTTAGATCAATTTAATGTGTCGTTGCTGAGTAAAAGTATTAATTTTATTAAAACTACTGTCCCCAAACTTTTGAATGTAATGACTTCTATTTGTCCCACCTGTACACATGACAGCAGCAAACACCCAGCACTGTCCGTATTTCACGGGCCTGAATTGTGTTTCTGCCCACATCCTGAGAATATCTGCGCTGCCGGACCACTTTGAAGGGTTGACGCCGCCGCTGTAGTCACCTGACCAGTTTCCAGCTAACACTCCTTTATCATCATTAGAGTTCACCTGTTTAGAAAGACAGAGAGACTATATTAATACATGAAGAGAGAGAGAGAGAGAGAGAGAGAGAATGAGAGCAGATCTTCACCATCGCTGAGATCACGCGGCCGATGTAAACCGGATTGCTGCGGTTCTTTAGATCTTGACCCATATCTGCTCGATATTGAGGACTCAGCTGCAGCAATTTCATACAGATGTCCAGTATGCCTTTTTCATACTGAAAACACATTAATGCATGATAGGAGTTAATGTGAAGCCGTTGTTCAGTGCTGAGCTGTCAGTCAATAGTCAAACATCTCACCTGATCAAACGACCAGGACCTGGAGACGACGTTATGGGGGCTGCCTTTAAACAGCAGGCCGATATCACTTCTTGACATATTCGGTCCTCAGATCCTCTGACTGCAGGAACACAGAATCAGCTGCAGAAAAACACAACCGTTTGTTTGTTTTATTGGTGATCTTTGTGTAAAGATAATAAATGGAAGCAGTAAGTGATAAGAGGCTATGCATTACTGTGATTTTAGAGGTGTATAAAAAGGCAGCAAAAGCAATGCAATTAAAGACAACTACTTTTTAAAAGATTGTTTGTTTGTTTCAGAAAAAAAAGTTATACTTTTATTCAGTGAGGATGTATTAAACTGATCAAAAGTGACAGTAAAGGCATTTATCATGTTAAAAAATATTTATATTTAAATTAAATAAATGCTGTTATTTTGAACTTTTTATTCAACATGGAATCCAGAAAAATGTATCTCGATTTGATCAACAATATGAAGATGTTTTCAACATCGATGATAATGAGAATCCTTATGAACAATTCATTACAAATTGTAATTGATAATAGTTGAGCAGCAAATTATGCTAATAGTAATGATACTGAAAATTCAGCTCTGATCACAGCAATAAATTACATTTTACAATAGATTCAAACAGAATCTACAGTTATTTTAAGTTGTAATAATATATCACAATATTACTGTTTTACTGCATTTTTTATTAAATTAATGCAGTCTTGATGAGCAGAAGAGACTTCTTTCAAAAACATTAAAACATATTGATATTGGCAACCCCAAACTTTTTACATTTTGCTTATTTGTGTCCTACAAACACAAAAGATTTTCAAATCATGTCTCTTGTTGGGAAGAGGTGCTTCATCATTTACTTTCTTAAGCGATCAGACTTAATGTATTGTGATTTGGATTAGCAAGCAGACAAACCAGACAGCAGCATGCTAAAATCACTGTGATTTTCAGCCTGCCAACGAAGAGCCTACAACACTCACCTTGGCACCAGGGGTTGCAGAGGAGCGTGAACTGGCCGAGAGAGTGTGTTTTCACATTCAAACGGCCTCGACTCTCATCTGAAGCGTGTAGACACCGATAGAAGCAGACGCAGGGCTGGACAGTGATACTGAAAGAGCACGGGGTCCAGTCGGGCTCGGTACGCTCCTCTCCAGAACTGCGGTCCACTGAGTCAGAGAGGGCTGTCCGAGCCTGGTGACCGGGACCTCCACAGCAATCGGACCTGCGGTCAGGAGAAAGTGTCAGAATACAGCTCGATAATGTTCTGGAAGTCCAATTATGTTCATTTTCCCCAGAAAAAGATTGATTTTATGGGCAACTTAACTTTTAATGTATTTAGTTCATACCAGGGCTATTAATAATTATAGTGAACGTACCATAAAAATCTCGCTATTTTAAATATATTAAATGTTAAGGCTGTCACGATTATTTTGGTAATCAAGTAATCAGTCAATTAATTATTCTGATGATTAATTGGATAATCATTAATTATATATATATATATATATATAATATATATATACATATATTAGCAATAGTCCTTTGAAATTACTTAAAATAGGCAACATATATAATAGCAAAGAGGTAATAATTATCAAAAGCAAGTAATTATATTATTTTTTTATTGAACAAACGTGTTAAAATACATATTGCATTATAAATTGCATTATAAACAATACAGCTAATGTACATTACGCATTAAATGACACCAACAGTCTGATGATTGTTTTACAATTCACTGTGCAATCTAATCCTTGTTTAATATTGACAAAAAAATGTAATTCAAATATCCACTTGATCTTTAATATTTGACATTTATTTATGACAGAAATGCAATAGCCACTGTAATTTCATTAATATGTGTGGACATCAAAATGAGTGAGACGTTTACACTTTTATTTTACACCCGTTTCCAATGATATCACTCGATTGAATGGCTGTTATCAGTGGTTATCAGGTCACAGATATGGGCCAGAGTGAGAAGGCTGTCATCATCATTCGAAGCGGGTGGCATAGGCCTTACTGAGAAAGATATTGATGTATTCTCCTGTTTGTGCAGGTTTATAAATGATATACCTTGCTAATCTGATGAAACGGAGCAGGTTACGTTCCCAGATGAACGTTAAATCCAAACTCACAACAACATGCAGAGATGGAGGAGTTTGTGTAAATGATGACAGTTTGTGTGGAGCAGCAGCATTTACTGTGAGCGAGCCGCTCTGAGGCACGTGCATAACCTACATGCATGTTAATAATTAAAGCGCACATATTAAACCTGCATTGCATATATTTATTTAATATAATCGTGGCGTTTGTGAATTCACAATAGCATTATGCTTTTCAATGATTTTTAAATGGGTTAATATCATGCAGCCTTATAAAACAGGCATAATACTGCATTTCATGGATTCTCGTGCGCCTCTCTGTGTTTTGTTGGTTACTCAACGGGCAAAACGCCAACTCGGATTGAATCGCGGAATCGTGACAGGACTATAAAATACAAAAAATGTAAACCTTTAATTTCAACAAGTAAGACAGCATTTATAACTATCCTTTAGTTAAACTAAAAACTAAAAAATCTAAAGACATAAAAAAATGGCAAAGCACAACTTGCACTGAAAGTAAAATGAAAGTGAAATCAGAAAATGTAATAATAATAAAATAAAAAATACTTACAAAAAATATAATAGTATATCAGTGAAACTAAAATAACACAAACCGCTTCTAAAATTTCATATTGGAATAAACCTATAATATATTTGTTTTTATAGTTTCATCTTTGACTTTTTCATAGCCATCATCATTTTTAGTTAAAGTAACTGCAAATAATGACATCGGTGACACCGTAATAAGTCACTCTGGATCTGACTAACTAATGATTACTGATTAGTTTTATCATTGGCTAATAGAGGGAGGGTGGTGTGAGATGAGGTCACATCCCCACACACAAGCACTCAAACATACCTAGAACAATTCGGAAGATCAGTTTTTCCTTCAGTGGATCGAATGGTCGTCCATCATAGTTGATTTTCACTGTGAAGGCCTGTCCTCTCCGCAGAACCAGAGTGCTGGAACTCAGACCGTCGGTCTTGTGCTGGGTCTGGTTTTGCACCTTTTGCAGGTCGAAAGTTTGAACCTTGAACGCTGTGTAAAAATGAGCAAATGTGAAATTATTTATCAGGGAAATGTTTTGAGAGAGAGAAAGAGAGAGAGAAATTAATTTGAAGTTGCAAATGACTAAATATAAATTAAATATAATATTTAATATATATATATATATATATATATATATATATTTTTATATATAAAATATAAAAAGTTAAAAACTGAGTTTTATTATAAATTATTATTCAAATCAAATATGAATATTATTATTATACAAATATAATTAATTTAGTATAATTTAGAATAAACACTTTTTTAAATAATCAGAAAAGCTGTTTTATAAGCAAACTTAATTGCACAACTAGAAATATTTAAGTGTTTAAAATATCAGTTAATCATTATAAATATTTTTCTTGATAGCATAGTAAAATAATCAGAAATCAAAAAATATTACATGCAATATTAAAGATTAATGCAATAAGTTATTTATAAAGCCATAGAAAGCTAAATAACTTAAATACTATGCTTTTTGTAAAAGGTTTAACAAAATGCCTGGCTAATAAACTATATATTATAATAATAAAAACATGAAGCTTACCGTCCATGATATGCAGCTGTGTTGTGGTTTGATGTTTGATTCAGATTCACAGTTTATTGGGCTTTTATACAACATTCATCTGCCTCTCCCTTTCCGGGTAAAGTCGCCAGACCACATTCACATTCAGTGGGTGGATTCGATGTGTGCAGCACAGAATGAGTAATACACATCTCTAGACAGACATGTTCAGTGGGACAAAAGTGAGATCAGGACAGACTATGTATATGCAAAAGTGCACAACATGTGTCCCTCTGTGTATGTATAAAAGGGCCTGTTAAGAGAAGTTTAAACAAAATCACAACATGATGCTTTCCCTGTAATAGTGAAGAGTGTGGGGAGTGATGTGACCACCAGAGAATCACAGCACCAGCAGTTTAACCAGTTACAAATTCAATTCAAGAGTATTTGTAGTGCTTTTCACGAAACAATCGTTGCAAAGCAGCTTTACATGAGTTTCTACAAGAGATTTATATATTGCAGAAACTTAATATATTTAACTAAATATATTTACAACATGTGGTTAATTCAGTATAATCGCTGATGGTTGGTCCTTCGAGGGGTTGTCATCGTCTCTTCTCTGGTGTTCGGTCATCTCAGATCATTTAAGGGTTGGATCCAGACTGAAGCTTGTGTAATTCCTCGTTACCACGAGATGTTAATCCAGAAACAAAGAGACATAATTAGAGTAGCTGTTGTTCCAGCCAAGCACAAATTATCTGTTCAACCCAAGCTAAAGCATAATAATGTGTGTTTGGTCAGATATACCTGCAGTACAAGATTGTGAGATGCATTATATGAATGCTTGGCTAAAGAGATGTCTTTAATCTAGATTTAAACAGAGAGAGTGTGTCTGAACCCCGAACGTTATCAGGAAGGCTATTCCAGAGTTTAGGAGCCAGATATGAAAAAGTTCTACCTCCTTTAGTGGACTTTGCTATCCGAGGTACTACCAAGAGTCCAGAGTTTTGTGACCTTAGGGAGCGGGTTGGATTGTAGCGTGATAGAAGATTAGTTAGGTATGCAGGAGCTAAATCATTTAGGGCCTTATAGGCAAGTAATAATATTTTGTAACTGATACAGAACTTAATAGGTAGCCAGTGCAGAGACTGTAAAATTGGAGTAATATGATGATATTTTCTTGACCTGGTAAGGACTCTAGCCGCAGCATTTTGTACTATCTGTAGCTTGTTTATTGAAGATGCAGGACAACCACCTAGCAGTGCATTACAATAGTCCAGTCTAGAGGTCATGAATGCATGAACTAGCTTTTCTGCATCAGAAACACTTAACATGTTCCGTAGCTTGGCAATGTTTCTAAGATGGAAGAATGCTGTTTTTGTAACATGGGAAATATGATTTTCAAAAGATAGGGTGTTGTCTAAAATAACACCCAGATTTTTAACTGTAGAGGAAGTAACATTACATCCATCTAGTTGCAAATTGTAATCCAAGAGATTCTGTGTACTGTTTTTAGGTCCAATAAGTAATATCTCTGTCTTATCTGAATTTAATAGGAGAAAATTATTGGTCATCCAATCTTTTATATTTTTAACACACTCCGTTAGCTTAGATAGTTTAGAGGTTTCATCTGGTTTTGTTGAGATATATAGTTGAGTGTCATCAGCATAACAATGGAAACTAATCCCGTATTTTCTAATAATATTACCAAGGGGCAACATATATAATGAAAATAGCAGAGGACCTAGGACAGATCCTTGTGGTACTCCATACTTTACTGGTGATAATTGAGATGACTCCCCGTTTAAATAAACAAAGTGGTAGCGATCGGAGAGGTAGGATCTAAACCATCTTAGAGCCTGCCCTTGAATACCTGTATAGTTTTGTAATCGATCTATCAGTATGTCATGATCTATAGTGTCGAACGCAGCACTAAGATCAAGTAAAACTAGCAACGAGATGCAGCCTTTGTCTGACGCAAGAAGCAAGTCATTTGTAATTTTAACAAGTGCAGTTTCTGTGCTATGGCGGGGCCTGAAACCTGACTGAAATTCTTCCTAGATATCATTTTTGAGCAAAAAGGAGCACAGTTGAGCAGACACTACTTTTTCTAAAAAATTTGACATAAACAGAAGATTTGAGATAATTTGCCTGTAATTTGCCAGCTCACAAGGATCTAGTTTTGGTTTCTTAATAAGAGGCGTAATAACTGCCAGCTTAAATGGTTTTGGGACGTGACCTAAAGATAACGAGGAGTTAATAATATTGAGAAGCGGTTCTTCTGCTACAGGTAACAACTCTTTCAGTAATTTAGTGGGTACAGGATCTAATAAACATGTTGTTGGTTTAGATGCAGTGATAAGTATATTTAGCTCATCCTGTCCTATAGTTGTAAAGTACTGCAGTTTTTCTTTGGGTGCGATGAATGATGCTGAAGTACTAGACGCTGTAGAATCTACATTTGTTATTGTATTTCTGATGTTATCTATTTTATCAGTAAAGAAATTCATAAAGTCATATATTAAACTATCAGTAAATCGGGTGAATCTGTAGGGAATATTTTAATCACTGTGAGGGAATCGGGTGACATCTGTTTATTTGTTAATCTAGCCACTGTGCTAAATAGTTTGCGGAAAACCTTGGATTGCAGTTTTTGGTGATTATCTATGAGTTTGCGGATATACTCGGTTCTTGCAGTTTTTAGAGCCACGCAATGTCTATAGCTGAACATACTGTTTTTCCACGCAATTCTAAAGACTCCAAGTTCCAAGTTAGTTTTTCTCCATTTGCGCTCAAGAATACGAGTTTCTTTCTTGAGAGAATGGGTATAACTGTTGTACCATGGCGCAGCACGTTTTTCTCTAACCTTTTTTAATTTGATGGGGGCAAATGAGAGAATTAATCAAAATTAGGGTGACATTACTATAATACAGGACCTCCACCTTCATTAAGGTCTTCATTAAGGTCTCACCTCCATACCTCTCATGTAAAGTTGCCGGATGTGCAAATCTGTGGTCAATATAAACAAATAAACCCTGCAATACTAAAATTTATTAAAAAGTATTTTCATTCCATCATAATAATAATAAATAAATTAAATACATGTGCTGGTGGTAGATTATTTACAAATTGTAGTCTGCTATTAATTACAAATTACACAATTGTAGTATTAGATTATTAGATATTGTATTCGGACTACCTTTAATTACTCTTAGATTACTTTTGACCTTTTAACAAAGATCTATCTATCTATCTATTTACTGTATTTATTGACTGTAATAAATTAGGATAAAAAAATGAAGTGATTTACTATTTAAAGCCTTTCTTGCATAACAGTGCATTTGGAAATCCACGTATAAGTAACTGTAATTTAATTATGAGTGTTTTAAAATGTAATACAACCTAATTAGTAAATACTTAATTTTCTGAATCGGATTAATCCAGATTACATATTTGTTTTTGCATTAAAGTATGACAATGGTAAAATCATGTTGAGGAAAAAATTACATTATTAATGGTTCTTAAGCAATGAGACCAATGCAATGCAGTCTTTCTTTTCCGGGGTAAATACGAGATGCTCTTAACAGGTCTTGTGCGATTCACCCTCATAGATGACTAATAATATTACTGATCTGTTCCTTATTCTCTAAGTGTGTAATAAACCTTAGTGTTCCTGTGTGGCTCAGTGGTAGAGCATTGCGTCAGCAGCGCAAAAGGTAGTGGGTTCGATTCCCAGGGAACACATACTGATTAAAAATGTATAACCTGAATGCAATTGTAAGTCGCTTTGGATAAAAGCGTCTGCTAAATGCATAAATGTAAATGTAAACCTGCATTTAATATCAACTGAATAGCCTTGATTTGCACATCTCGACATCATGATGCACAGTCACGGAAAGGGCTGGAGATCACACACCCGAGACTGAATATCAGATAAAGGATGACAGATAGAAGAGATCAGCGTGCAGAAGGTGCGGTGCTGTCAGGCCGGGTCTGAGTTTCATGTTGGGTGACACCCAGGTCACTCCTGTACTCTTCCTATTTTCTGAACAGATCTAATTATGACACACTCATTCGGTAGCAGGATTACAAAATACTGTATTTTACTCATGACGACATCTGCACATATTAGGAAAAGCATTAGTGGTATTTACAGTATCTGGGGTCATGAATTCAAATGGAAACTGAAAGACTTTGTTTTTTTTTAGTGTCCTGTGAAAATTTTGTGATGAACTGATGTCTGTCCAAGTAGATGTCTGCTTGAATTAATTATAAACATCTATTTATAATTATTATGCAGTCTGAAGATGTTTTTATTAAATAAACTTAACTTTTTTTTCATAGCCTTATCTGTAATGGAAAAAAAATCAGGTGTGGTGTGATTTCAGCTGCCGATTATTATCCTACACAATAATTTAATAAGTGATTCAATATTATTTGCATAACAACTTGTTCTGGTTCTGAATGCTGAATAGCATTTACAAGAATTTGCAATAGACTCAACCAGTTTATAGGCTGTACAAGGAAATAATCTTGGTTATTAATCCAGGGACCGTTACAAGTTTGAGGCCCTTCCCAAAATAAACACACCTTCAGTGCAGGTATATGAAATGACTCACTCTTCACAAAGCCATTCAACAACCTGAAGTGGATCATAAAGGCCTCGTTAAAGTGTTCAAAAGCACTCTCACTCTTAACAGATGAGGCTGTTAAACTAAAATCACACTAAAGAGTCTGATGCGTTAGAAAGGAAACATACGAGTCTTAATGTCAAGTGAATATCAAAGACAGAGCAGCTGTCAAAAATAAACTGCTTCTACCAAAACCAGGTTTAAAATACTTCACAGAAAAGCCTGTTTGGGGAATATCTGGAGTGTCTTTACGGCCTTATGTTTTGAAATAATTAAGGGAACAATTAATTAATCAACAAAACATTACTAGTATTACATTAAAGTGATCTGGACTTCAAAAGCTTGTTTACTTTTTGTGATCGAAGGAGAAATGTTTTATTTCAACTTTAAAATAAAATCATGAAGACTTAAGTCTTTGCTTTTTAAAAAATAATATATTTTTCTTCTTATTGACTTAAAACCAATTAATTATTTTATTTACATTAATTTTAGCTCACTGTAATTATTTACAACTAAACGTTAAATACAGTTTCTTGATTTTGTGTACTTGTATTTCTAAAGCTAAGAAACACTTTTTGACTTTTAATCAAGTACAATTTTTGACTCAATATTTTCTATGTACATTTTACACCGTTTCTTAGCCCTGTTGTATACAATCCAGTGAAGCATGTACACAATATAGGAATATATGTATAATTAATATATTTCTAACAATATTAACGACTCTCCCAAACATTCTGGTTCTGTATTTAATCAATTAATAGATACATTCTTACATCAAATCCACACAAATACAACAAAATTCATCTTGAATATAATGGCACAAAATTACTTTTGAATTTCAACGTACTAAATTGTTGCTCATATCACTCCTTGTATTTTTTATTAATAATAGTTTTGCAATCAGCAGAGGAATTAAATATATGAACCCAATTTAGCAGATGCTGTGGGGAGAATCCAGAATAAACCATGGACCCACATGACCACAATTAATTGTAATAAAGCATTAATCAACAGAATACATGATGCCATTATTCGGTTTGATCGCTAGTTACTTTATAAAGTCATGTGATGTGACAACAATAACTGCTGTTTTACAAAACCGTAGTCAGATCTACATCCATCAACATACAGTACAGACATCTACTGAAGAGCGGGCAAAAACACCCGGGTCATATTTCACCCCCCCCCCCCCAAAAAAAAAAACATGGAATTTAAATTGCACATTAATTTTGACTCCCAATTATCATTACCATAATGCAAAAAAAGCATATGTTTTAAAATGGTTAAGTACAACATTATACATCATTATTAATTAGAAAAACTAACTCACGTGGTTCTAAAAGAAAACATGCTCCTTATGCAAAATAACATAATACTTAAAGCAAAATAATTGTTTTGAATTGCTTTAGGATGAAAGGTTTCTGAGAGATTTGAAATCATGTTTGTTTCTGTTCTCTCATGATGGTTTAATAAAGTTATCATGAAGTGTAAGTACAGCTGAGAGTAAATCTCATTTAAAGTGGAGCGAACATAATTAGACCATGTGCAAAGAAGTCAATTAGTGCAACCTGTAACATGCAAGGCAACACCGATTTGAGAACGGTCAAGGTTACACATCTCTGATTTCAGTCACAAATAAAGGTCAAGTTATTAAACCCTTCAATACAACACAAATAAAAGGAAAGAAAAACTCTACAGTGGTCTGTTATTTTGCTAGATTCTATACCTGTCAGCAGCTCATTTGGCTCTTGGTTTGTTATAGATGAGAAAGTCTGAAATGTCGTGCCATGTGTTGCTGTCGTGGTAGAGGTAGTTCATGGAGGACTGGAGGGACGGCTGGAGCGTATGAGGATGATACTCAAACAGCCAGAGCACGACTCCCCACACCAGCGTGGCAAACAGCGGGAACGGGTCTTTCTTGGGCTGCGGGATGAAGCCTTTTTCCACGGCCAGTCGAGACAAAGCAAAGAGGATCCTGGAGAGCAGGTACATGTTTATCTGGGAAACAGAGCAAAGTACAAAACATCAAATAAGAGATATTACAGAACAATCGATGAATAAAATGATCATTTATCAATTATAAGGATCATTATAATATGCAGATTACTTATTATCAAGGTGTAGAATATTAATACATAAATATATAACAATTAAATATGCATATGTAAGTATTGTAACCACTGCTGTTGTAATTTTGCCCGTGTCTGAAATGAAGTCTGAATAAGTTTACCTATCAGTAAGATGCACGGTTAAAGTTGTGTTCCCCACTATTGCAACAAAACGTTCATTATATATTTATATTCATACACACAGACAAAATTATTAGAACACTAGTATTTTCACCAGTTAAAATGGTTTTAAGTCTGCAGTGTGTCAGTAGGAAATATCGGTTTATATTTCCAAACGCTCATTTTGCCAGTAATTGTAATAATCCAGTGAGACTTTTGTCTGACAGCAGCCAGTGCTCCTCACAGAGATCTGATCATCATCAGTCTGTCTGAATGACATGAAGAAACAGAACAAACCGAGACTAAATCCAGAAGAAGGGGGCAGTCGTGGTGCCCAGGTGTGTGTGCACTTGGATGGGTTAAGTGCAGAGCACAAATTTCACTGCTGGTTATACTCTGTATAATTGTGTATGTGACAAATAAAACATTATTTCTTTCTTCAGAAGAACTGTCCAAGGCGCTTCAAGAAAGCTACATGCAAAGCTCCTGGGAAACTCTGCGCAAGTGCACCGAGGGCAAAAGCTGCTTTAAACGCAAAGGATGCTCACACCAAATGTTGATTTACAGCTAATTTAGTTAACAGAAGTTAATTGATAAAGAAAATCTATTTATAACATGTTTGACAGAATCCTCATTTTACAGCATTTTTACACAAGTGCCTAAAACTTTTAACAGTACTGTAAAAATCTCACACACACACACACACACACACACACACACACACACACACACACACACACACACTCTGTGTTATTCACACCCTGTGTGTAAGTGCTCTATACAAGTACGCTGATGATAATAAATGAGAGATGTTGATGATTGCACTATGAACAGAGTAAAGTTAAGTCTCTCTTAAACTGCCTCTTTGTTATAAGTGAAAGGTAACTAAATGACAGAACTGATTAACTGACATCTCTATAGAATAAATATCCATTTTTTATAGTTATGAAAGTGCCTATTGTAATGTTGGTTTCCATATTAAAAATTGTGCAATTATTGCCCTTTTGTCCCCACCAATGTCAACATTAAACCTACGCCCTTGATATGATCAATGTTGCATACGGTTGTGCTGCTTCATATTACTGTGAAAACCGTGACACACTGACATTTGGACAGATTAAAAGGGAAAGTAAATATAATGTTACAAAATATTTCTATTTCAAATAAATGCTGTTCTTTTGAGATTTCTGTTCATCAGAGAATCCTGAATCACAGTTTTTACAAAAATATTTGGCAGCACAACTGTTTTCAACATTGATAATAATCAGAAATGTTTCTTGAGCAGCAAATTATTATTCCAAATTAATCCAAACTTTTGACCACTAGTGTATAGGAGAAAAAAAACTAATCGATCCATCGTTGCATGGCGATTCTCTCTCCAACGATTCAGAATCGATTCTGAGCTTAGTTTTAACCAGATGTGTGATGACGCAGAGTTTGCTTTAGAAACACCCGTGTTCTGCTTGCTTCCAATTCCTCACACACACACACACACACACACACACGCACGCACGCACGCACGCGAACCTAACGTAAAATAATCTTTCATAAAGTTCAGAAAGGTTGAAGCGAATTTCAAGGGCATTCACGGGCTTCACTGCACAGATGCGCTGTGAGAGACGAGCACTTAGTTTGATGTTACTCTTGAAGTGTGCGGTCTCGCTCGTCAGTATTTTCCTTACAAATGCTCTACGAAGTCATCATTTATGTGGTTTGGAATTCAGTGGATTTATATATTTAAAATATGAACCTCACTACAGAAGGCTACTTTCAGAAGGGGGCAGTCGTGGCTCTAGTGGATAGAGTGTTGACTTGTAACCCGAGGTTGTGGGTTCGAATCTCGGCTCCGGCAGGAATTGTCCACGACTGAGGTGAGACCCTTGAGCAAGGCACCGAACCCCCAACTGCTCCCCGGACTGCCCACTGCTCCAGGTGTGTGTGCACTTGGATGGGTTAAATGCAGAGAACACATTTCACTGCTGGTTATACTCTGTATGTGACAAATAAATTCTTCTTCTTTCAGTTTCATATGCTGATGCGCGCTTTGTTTGTGTGACTGCTCGCACATGCGGCTGTGCGCGACTCCGTGTAAGTGGTTTAATGTACTTGTGCAAAACTAATGTAAACACAGCCAGTTATGTCTTAAGGGATTAAACGGACAGGACAAACCACATTACTTCTTATATTTCTAAAGAGATCCGTGCGTGAATGCAGCGTAATAGATCTCCCGCTGTCTATGGTGTCATTAAAAACAACAGTAAAGATGAAGAAAAATCACTCACAGTTCTTGAATGGAGATAATCTTAAATACTGAAAGCACTCTTTGTTTGTTATATCGAGGGGTGAGAACCAGAAGGGCGTAGGTGACATTTTGGGTGAAATGGATATATATATATATATATATATATAGAAAGATAATTAAGAGCTATAATATATATCAAATGAAAGCTCTTAATTAGCTATTTCTGGCAAAAGTATTCCTACTGTCATCCATGAGTGTACACGTTTAATTATAAACAATTGAAATCAGTTCACCAAAGTCAGATCAAACTATGGTAAAATGTTTGTTTCGGCTCTAAAAATGTCTACTATGGTAAAATGTCACTTATGCCTTTCTGGTTCTCACCTCTATGCTTCTCTTTATTATTTGCTACTTGCTTGTATGTTTTGAAGTTATATTAGTTCAAACTTCTTAATATACAGCCGTTTGAAATTATTTAAAAAAAAAGTGCTTTATTACTTATGTAAAGATATGTAAATGTAAGGATTTTAAGATTCACAAGTCGGTAAACTAATTAATTAATAAGGGGGGGGGGGGTAGATCAAGAATCGGGAATCGGATCGTGACTCCCAGAATCGGATCGGATGTGACTAAAGATTCCCATCCCTAATAGTGTATATATAGTTACAGTGCCCTCAAATATGATTTGAAAATGTATGAATGTCTTTACACAAAAACAAAAGCAAGTACAATTTATTTGATAGAAAACCAGATTAAAACATTTTCAAATAAAACATTTCAACAGTTATTAAATGATAAATCCAATGGTCCACTAACCTGGCTGTTGATGTTGTTATTTTCTCCAAACACCAGCCAGCCTCCGACACAGGCGGCCAGAAAGGAGTGAGACTGCAGCGGTTTTCCCTGTAAGCGCTGCTGGAGAGCCTGCAGGCCTTTATACGTGAACACAAAGCAGGCGAGATTCCTGGAGTGAGTGTATGTGGCCTGAGCGATCGCCCTAAACTTCTCTCTCAGACTGGCCATGATGTGCAGAAACAAAGCCAAGATTAGATTGGATTTAACAAGTCATGATGTATATATGATTATTTGATGCGATTATCTGATCAGCATGGGTACAACATGCAATGCAAGACAAACAAACAGACAAAATTACATTTATATATACAGTGCCCTCCATAAGTATTGGAGCAGTAAAAGACAAAATTGCTCTGTTGGCTGTGGAGTCAAGACATTTACAAATATGATTAAAAGATGAATATGAGACAAAATTACAGAATGTCACATTTTATTATTAGCCGTTTCAACACATAGATGTTTTACCAGCTAAGAAGTTCAGCACTTTTAGAGTTCATCCCTCTATCTGATGTGAGCACAAGTATTGGGACAGTTGCCTCACGGGTCTTTCTAAGTGATCAGCTGTGTCCTGTTGCATTAATTCTTCAGATATTAAAAGCAGGGAATGTGTCGTATCAGTTATATCCATTACTTCTGCATTCCCAATCTTGCATTCGATGATGACACACTCAAACCAGGATGAAGACGAGGGAGCTGACTTTGAGAGAAAAGCAAGCAATTAGGATGCTAAAAGAAAAGAGGACGTCAATTAGAGCTCTAGCAAAAACAAAGAGCGACACCAGCAACCAACAACGACCTGATCGGCTGAGAAAACAACAGTAGTTGATGACAGACAAATCATAAACGCTGTGAAAATGAACCCTAAAAGACGTGTCTGTAAAATCAGCAACAACTTCCAGAAAGCTGGGGTGATGCTCTGATGATCTACTGTCCTCAGGAGACTTTGACACAGAATTACAGATGCTACACAGCAAGATGCAAACCTCTGACCAGCACCAGATATAGAAAGACAAGATTAGAGTTTGCAAAAAAGCACAAAGGTGAGCCAGAAGAGTTTTGGAACTGTGTTTATGGACCGATGAGACAAAGATGAAGCTTTATCTAAGTGATGGGAAGCAAAAGTGTGGAGAAAAAAGGGAACTGCAAAAGATCCCAAGCATACAGCCTCCTCTGTAAAGCATGGTGGAGGTGTTGTCATGGCATGGGCATGCATGGCTGTCTCTGGAACAGGCCCTCTCGACTTTACTGATGACTTAATGTACGATGACAGTAGCAGAATGAGTTTGGAAGAGTACAAAACCATCTTGCCTACCAATATTCAAGAAAATGCCCCCAGATTCATTGGGAAGTGCTTCATATTGCATCAGGACAACGACCCAAAACACCCGGCCAGTTCAGTCAAGGAGTTTATAAGGGCAAAGAAATGGAAAGTCTTAGATTGCCCAAGTCCATCTCCAGATTTAAATCAGATTGAACATGAATTTCAGCTCTGAAGAGGAGAGTAAAGGCAGAAACAGTTGGAATCGGCTGCATTAAAGGCTGGGAAAAGTATTTCAAAGGAATAGATCAAGAGTCTGGTGATGTCTATCGGTCACAGACTCACTGCTGTGATTGTGCTGCAACTAAATAATAGCTTTTAATCTTTTATATCTGCCTTGTGTTCAACTGTCCCAATACTTCTGCTCACATCAATGAGTGGGATGAACTCTAAAAGTGCTGTACTTTTTTGTTTGGTAAAACATGTATGTGTTGAAACGGCTAATAATAAAATATGACATTCTGTAGTTTTGTCTCGTATTCATCTTTTAATCATATTTGTAAATGTCTTGACTCCACGGGCAACAGAGCAATTTTGTCTTTTACTGCTCCAATACTTATGGAGGGCACGGTGTGTGTGTGTGTGTGTGTGTGTGTGTGTGTGTGTGTGTGTGTGTGTGTGTGTGTGTGTGTGTGTGTGTGTATATATATATAAATATGTTGACATTAAAGTGACATGTAGTTATCTGAGAGTTCAAAGTTCACTTCACCTGCCACTTCTGAACAGAAACGTCATCACTAGGGCGTGAGGGGCACGAATTTTAGCCCCATATCTGGAAAAAAAAAAAAAAAAGAAAGCAAAATGCATTAAAAGATCCCTCTTCATATGAACAGTATATATTTACATATTTTCAGTGAATCGAATGTCTACAACTAGCAATATGCAAACCTATTACTTTAAGTTTAATAATTCTAACGCACATAAAAGGAAAAAATCTATATATTTAAATAAGAAAATAGAAATATAATTAAAAGTGCTGCAGCATGTATAAAAGTAAACATTAGAATTAAAACTATGTAAATTCATTTATTACCAAACATGCACAAAAGCTGTTTAAAGGTCATTCAAACTCACACAGCTCCATTCCTGAAGCCTTTGACGACCGCCAGAGCAGCTTTATATTTGTGCTGCTTGCAGGAGATTGTTAACCGCGTATAATAAAGTTTTAAAGAGATCTGGGGCTGCCATGACTCTCCGTTAAGACGGACGCCTCGCGCTGTAACACCCGGAAACACTGCAGCTCACAGCGGTTCCGCTTAACCCGTCCGCAACGACAAACATTATATGAAATATTTAACTTTATTATATTCTATTATAATAATTGTATTATAATTAACACATCTGTGTCCAGGTAGGATTATTAAAGTCTTAATAAATTAAATCTGAGAAGGATTTCCTGAGGTTTAGCGTTCACATCTCCAGCTGTTGTTACTGGTGTTCAGCACGAGAGAGCGCTGCTCCGCGGCTCGTGTTAAAGCCAGAGTGTGGCTTTATACATGTTTCAATTATGATCTTGGGTTGGTATTAGAGAACTGGAAAATTTGTGTGACAACATCTACATTTACTGGGTTTATTTAACCAGAAATACTTAATAATGATAAATGATTACACCAAGAAAAATGTTAATATAATTTACATTTATGCATTTAGCAGACGCTTTTATCCAAAGTGACTTACAGTTAATTCAGGCTATACATGTTTTTTGTCAGTATGTGTGTCCCTGGAAATTGAACCCATGACCTTTTGCGCTGCTGACGCAATGCTCTACCACTGAGCCACACATGAACACACTTTTAACTTTAGTTCTGTTTTTAAGCTGACTTGTTTAATCACTTTTAACTTTAGTTCTGTTTTTAAGCTGACATTGCATTAAATATTGAATTCATTAATCATTTTCATTTAGTTCTGTTTTATTTGCATTAATTTAATCATCATTTAATCACTTTTACTTTAGTTCTGTTTTTAAGCTGACATTGCATTAAATATTGAATTCATCATTTAATCACTTTTAACTTTAGTTTGTTTTTAGTTTGCATTAAATATTGAATTTTTAATCACTTTTAACTTTAGCTGATATTGCATTTAAATATTTAATCACTTTTAACTTTAGTTCTGTTTTTAAGCTGACATTGCATTAAATTTAATCACTTTTAACTTTAGTTTGTTTTTAAGTTCTTAAATATTGAATTTTTAATCACTTTTAACTTTAGTTCTGTTTTTAAGCTGATTGCATTAAATATTGAATTCATCATTTAATCACTTTTAACTTTAGTTCTGTTTTTAAGCTGAATCACTTTTAACTTTAGCATTAAATATTGCATTAATCATATTGTTCTGTTTTTAATTCATTAAATTTAATCACATTTTCACTTTTAACTTTAGTTCTGTTTTTAAGCTGACATTGCATTAAATATTGTTCTGTTTTTAATATTGAATTCATCATTTAATCACTTTTAACTTTAGTTCTGTTTTTAAGCTGTTTTTAAATATTGCTGAAGCATTGCATTAAATATTTAATCACTTTTAACTTTAGTTCTGTTTTTAATTCATTAAATATTGAATTCATTTAATCACTTTTAACTTTAGTTCTGTTTTAAGCTTCTGTTTTTAATCACTTTTAACTTTAGTTCTGTTTTTAAGCTGACATTGCATTAAATATTGAATTAATCATTTAATCACTTTTAACTTTAGTTCTGTTTTTAAGCTGACATTGCATTAAATATTGAATTCATCATTTAATCACTTTTAACTTTAGTTCTGTTTTTAAGCTGATATTGCATTAAATATTGAATTCATAATTTAATCACTTTTAACTTTAGTTCTGTTTTTAAGCTGACATTGCATTAAATATTGAATTCATCATTTAATCACTTTTAACTTTAGTTCTGTTTTTAACTTTATTAAATATTGTTCTCATTTAATCACTTTTAACTTTAGTTTTTTTTAAGCTGACATTGCATTAAATATTGAATTCATCATTTAATCACTTTTAACTTTAGTTCTGTTTTTAAGCTGACATTGCATTAAATATTGAATTCATCATTTAATCACTTTTAACTTTAGTTCTGTTTTTAAGCTGACATTGCATTAAATATTGTTCTGTTTTTAATGACATCATCATTTAATCACTTTTAACTTTAGTTCTGTTTTTAAGCTGACATTGCACATTGCATTAAATATTGAATTCATCATTTAATCACTTTTAACTTTAGTTATGTTTTTAAGCTGTTTTTAAATTAATCATTTAATCACTTTAACTTTAGCTGAAGCTGATTGCATTAAATATTGAATTCATCATTTAATCACTTTTAACTTTAGTTCTGTTTTTAAGCTGACATTGCATTAAATATTGTTCTGTTTTTAATGACATCATTAAATATTGAATTCATTTAATCACTTTTAACTTTAGTTCTGTTTTTAAGCTGACATTGCATTAAATATTGAATTCATCATTTAATCACTTTTAACTTTAGTTCTGTTTTTAAGCTGACATTGCATTAAATATTGAATTCATTTAATCATTTAACTTTAGTTCTGTTTTTAAGCTGACATTTAACTTTAATCACTTTTAACTTTAGTTCTGTTTTTAAGCTGACATTGCATTAAATATTGAATTCATCATTTAATCACTTTTAACTTTAATCACTTTAACTTTAGTTCTGTTTTTAAGCTGTTTTAAGCATTGCATTAAATATTGAATTCATCATTTAATCACATTAAAATATTGAATTCATTTTAACTTTAGTTCTGTTTTTAAGCTGTTGCATTAAATAAATTCATCATTTAATCACTTTTAACTTTAGCTGTTTTTACATTGCATTAAATATTGAATTCATCATTTAATCACTTTTAACTTTAGTTCTGTTTTTAAGCTGACATTGCATTAAATATTGAATTCATCATTTAATCACTTTTAACTTTAGTTCTGTTTTTAAGCTGACATTGCATTAAATATTGAATTCATCATTTAATCACTTTTAACTTTAGTTCTGTTTTTAAGCTGAAGCTGACATTTTAATCACTTTTAACTTTAGCATTAAATATTGAATTCATCATTTAATCACTTTTAACTTTAGTTCTGTTTTTA
Source organism: Ptychobarbus kaznakovi (assembly GCA_027422405.1). Classification (NCBI taxonomy): domain Eukaryota; kingdom Metazoa; phylum Chordata; class Actinopteri; order Cypriniformes; family Cyprinidae; genus Ptychobarbus; species Ptychobarbus kaznakovi. Next base: position 30,121 of record JAPDDN010000233.1, read on the forward strand.
AGCTGTTCTGTTTTTAAGCTGATTGCATTAAATATTGAATTCATCATTTAATCACTTTTACTTTACTCATTTAGTTCTGTTTTTAAGCTGATATTGCATTAAATATTGATTAAATATTGTTCTGTTTTTAAGCTGATATTTGCATTAAATATTGAATTCAATTTAATCACTTTTAACTTTAGTTCTTTTTTATGATTCACAGTCCTGTTCTGAACTGACATTGTAAAATATTGCAGTTCATCAATAATCATTATTAATGTTCTTTTTTAAGCTTTTTTATTGAATTCATCATTTAATCACTTTAAACTTTAGTTAACTTTTAATGCCTTAAAAGATTTATCTCATAATTGTCAACTGACAATGGCATGGAGGAATGTAAGTTGTGGTAACCTTTACTTTACTCTGGCAGGCTTGCCCACTACATCTCTGATCCTGATATAAACTGTATTAAACATTAACTTCTTATGAACTTGTGATTTATTTTGATAAAATATACTATGAAATATAATAATTTATGGGTAACAGAAAAAAAAACATATATATAGTTGCAATTAGCTTCAAGCTACACAATTAATGAGATAATACAACACTTTTATTTAAACATCTCTATGAATCACCAGAGCTGGGTAGATCACTTACAAATGACAACGTTACATGACAAAAACTGAAGTTATAGCGTAATCCACTACATTACACATTTTAAGTAATATAATCAGACTACTTTTAGATTTCTTTGATCTCGTTTATCTCAATGATTTCAATAGGATAATCTTGTAATATAAAAATGCTAAGAGTAAGAGAATATATTCCATTTGTTGTTATCAACATTAACATAAGTGCATTAAGCATTAGGTTTCTCAAACTGGGTTTATGGAGGAACTGCAAGGGGATTATGAGTTCAATGAAAAGCTAATAATTAATTAAATTACACAAAAATATTAAATTAAAACAAATAATTTTAAAACGAATAAAATAAAACACTTACTGGAAAAATTAAATATTGTATTTGTTTATCTGCATGTCATGTGACCATAACCAACGTCAGAGAACCGTGAACATGTGATACTGCATCATTAATATATCTGTGTTAAAATCTCAGGGGTACCTATAATATTAGGTGAAAGAGGATCAGATGACAAAAAAAAGTGAATCAATTTGTGAGTTTGAGCATTTGAATGTGTTTGAAATGGTCAAATGCTGTGCATGCGCCTGAATAATGACTGATCTCTGTGTGAATGTCCACAAAACTGAAGACTTTAGTCTTTTAGTGTATTTAAGCGGTACGCTGTTTTAGAAAGGTACATTTAAAAGATGAAAAAGAGGAATTAGGGAGAATCACTGAATTATGAACAGATTGTGTAAACAATATAGGATCATGTAATGAGTATGTCTGGGTATTGCGCGTGCCCCGTGAGGTAGATTTAAATATAATGGAACTAAAGGATAAATGGGAAGAAAGTGAGAAAGGATACGCGCACTCGCGTATTCATTGCGCGCTCGCGACAGCGGCGTTCACGCGCATTCTCAGTGCGATGTGAGTTCCTGTGAGGATGGACACACGGCGAATCCTGCGACTCTTGGTCGTTTTATCAGGATTGAACGGAGCGTGTGAAGGTGAGTAAGAAGTGTTTGTTGTATTGTAGGAAGTATAGAGAAGAGAGGATTAGATTAAAGCGTTCCAGCAGTGTTTTGTTGAAAATATCATCAGGGGTGTATTATAGGATTTAGATAGAAGTGGAAGTAGAAAAGATAGTAGGAAGAAGGGAAGGGAGAAGGGAAGGAAGGGAAAGGGAAAGAAGAAGGAAAAAGAGAAAAGGAAGAAATAAGAATTAATATTATTATTTTATCGTATTTATTTATTTCTATTTTTTTTTTTTTTTTTTTTTTTTTTTTTTGGGTCAATATACTATGTTCGGTTCACAAGAAAGAAACAAAAAGGAAAATTTAATGTGTTTTAGTCGCTGAACGTTTGGAAGAAGAAGAAGAAGAAGAAGGATCATGTTTAATATTGCGCGTGCCCCGTGCGCGCGCAACAACAGCGGCGTGGCGCTGGGATTTAACGACTGGAAGGTGAGTAAGAAGTGTTTGTTCGTTCCAGCAGTGTTTTGTTGACATCCGTGGGTCTACTCTCTGCCTTTTCACAACAACATGGCGCTTAACGACTCCCCATCTTTCTTTTCTTTATCTCTTTCTCTGTCAGAAACATGAACGTACGATGTGCTTACAAGTGTATGTATATTTGTATATGTGCTGTTTGAATAAGAATAATAAAGCAGGGTGCTTCTATTAATGAAAGAAACTCATAAGGTGAGGGCTAGCATGCTAACAGGCTTAAGTTAATTCATATGTGCTCAAATAAAACTCAAATGAGCTCGTGCGATCAAATTGCAATGCAATTGTTATTTAAGTTTATATGAGTCTGAATATGGTTGTTGAACGAATCAGTTAATAGCGTTCACACATACAGAGAAATTGTAATTTGATACAGTAGAGTTTCATTTGTTTAAAGGCTGTTTTTACTGATCTGCTGAACATTTGCTGTTTACTTTACCTTATTTTTGTGCACAGTTGTAATTTTTTTTTTCGATTTAGAAAGTAATAAGAAAGGTTTACAATTTACATGAGCACAGTATCAGTTACAGTAAACAGATACAGTAAACTCAAATGGCGTTATTTGCATCATCCTTGCAGACTGTTTTATTTAAACTGGTTTGTTTGAGCCTTGATCTGTTTTTTACAGTCAGAATAGCTTCTATAAACACATCTATGTTGGTTGACCTGTTGCACATTAACACATGTGTAAGTTCCTCCAAATGTTTGTTATTAATGATCGGTTTACGTGTTGTATTTAGCTAAGTAGTAGAGAGGAGCTCTCAGTTCACTATAAGTACAGTGGAAAATCATAAATGGTTGCTCTCAGTATGAAATCACATGTTAATTTCAGGACAGTGTGTGGTCTGCTGATTGAAGCTTTCCTCTTGAGTGATGATATGGTTTTGAGTAACAATAACCTCTGGGCGTAGGTTATGATTATGGTTGGGTATTATGTGGTGGGTTAAATCTCAGTTCTTTGTAAAGAAGGGACACAATAAGGATATGACCGAACAGTGACCCCATTTCTCTTCTAAATGTCTGTCTGACTCTTTCTCTCTGCATCATATAGAAAAACAGTGCGTCTTTGTCCTTGTCTGGTTTGATATGGGGTAACTCGTAGCCAGGGGGGTTCTTTATTACTGTTAAGGTTTCTTCTGAACCCGCTGTAAAAATAAAAAAAGTCCTTAATGTTTTCTGCATATAAAAGGTTGGCAGGCTTGGTCATGCAGACTCTTTAAGAGCTCTGCATTTCCCCTCAAGGTTCAATAAAGTGCATCTATCTGTCTGTTAATCTGTTGATCAATATGCCTGTCTAGAAAAGAGTTAGTTCATTGTGTAGCTTTAAAAGCATAATACTTTAAAATGATTTATGTATAATAAATAGGGATGCCACGAGACCATTTTTTCAGAACTGGTCCGATACCGAACATTCTGAGGATCGGCCGATACCGATCCAATCCGATACCAGCACAGGTTTCTTTTAAATCAATGTAGAATTTCTATACTTCTCTGTTGACCTGATCGTCACTCTTCTGTGTGTTAAACACAATCTATTACAGTGTTTCTCAACTGGTGGGTCAAAAGTGCAGCCCAAAAGTGGGTCGTGGATTGTATACAGCCAAAGAAATGACATCAACTGAAAACGTAATTCTATGACACAGAGTCTCGCTCTTGCCCCCACCCACCCATGCACGATAATATCATGTATCGGGGATCTCATAGGCTGGCGATATGAAAAATGACCATATCGCCCCAACACAAATTCACTATATTGGTTTATACATATATTTGTATTTAATTTAGTTTCAAGGAATATGTAACACAAGCTGTTTTCTGTAGCTGCACACTATAACCCACAGTTTGTCCTGCAATAAAAACTTCAATAAAGCCAACCCAATAAACCCCCCAAGAAAGTTTTTTTTTAAAGTCACAAATAACATTATTGGAGTTGCCAATGTTTTACATGAAAACACCATTTCTATCTTTCGGTTTCAAATTTAATTCAATGTGGCGCTTGCCATTTCTTCGTAATTAATTGTGAAATTTGCTAGCCATTTTTGAGTGAAAATGGTTTCTAAACCCAATTTATTTCAGTGTGATGTTGCTCACCCAGTTTTGCAACGGCATGGATAACATTAATAATCCTCAGATAGCAGCTAATGCTTTTCCCACCTTGACTTTGCAACTGAGTAAACAGAGATTGTGTATCATATTTAATGAGAGCAGTGAAAAGCTTATCTGAACATGACTGAAGCATGTGAGGATTAGCATGTTTCAGATACAAAGTATTAATGAGCAAATCTAAAAAATGCGGGGTATTTTAATATGATGGAAATGAATTGAACAATGTAAGTATGTATAATACGATTAGCATTTAATTGAATATGTATTCGAAAAAAAATTACTTTGTGGTGTACAGCACAGGTCATCATGTCACACAGGATCATATGCAAGATAACCAGTCTGTCTCTCACAAGTTGCTGAGCTGAGGGGCGGGATGTTTAGATGTGCACTAGAGGTGGTTTAGCCAATCGCAACACGCTGGACCAGCTAACCAATCTGAGCCCATTGTGTATTTCTGAGGGAGGGGTTTCATAAATGCAGGAAGTGATCAGCGCGTTTATAAGAGAAGGGACAGAGCGGTGTGGCATAAAGGTCAATTATATATATTTCTTTTTTTACGAAGCATTAACGCATGTTAGTCTGCACCCAATAAACACAATCAAGCCTAGAAAAAAAACTCAACCACCCCTTTAATGGTTTTGATCAGCTATCTGCTGACCATCATTTTTACATAGCATTTTAAACACACATTATGTTGTAGTCAGTAGTCCCAATAAAATCACTGGCCAACTGGCAAGTAACAAGTTTTATGTACTCAAACACACTTTTGTCACATGTTGAGGGTTAATTTTGGGCCCTCCATATATGTAATGAAGAATAATTTTTAATGTCCTAAAGATACATTTAACATTTATTTTTAAATGTACAGTTCATAACATCATATTATTGTAACCTTACCAAATGTATTGTAAAATGCCCTTTGAAAGAGTGAAGTTTTCCAGTGTACACTTGAATTAGAATTCGAGACATTAGACATTAATTAGAGACATGATTGTTAATTATTATTAGCTGTATTTTACACAGAAATTTACCAGTTCATTCATACTCTTCACATTTGAGAGACTTCAGCTTTCTCCTCAGTGTGTGTTTGAGACTCATTCATCAATTTATTATAATAAAGTGTATAATTTATGCCTGATGTTTGCCAAATAAGTAAGTGTTAGTCAGTTCGAAACTACAATTGGCAGAAACGGGAAGATGTGGTTTGCGTCTGAAAGTCATTCTAGTTTTAGTGTTATAAAAAGCAAATGTCGTCATTGATAGCTCACCAGTGCCAAAGTCACCTGTCATAGTCAGACTAATAATTCATTCATACGTGATATTTAACTAAATAATTTTATATTAGTTTTACAATGACAATAATGTTGCTGGTTGTTTTGCAGCAGGATAAAAATAAGCAAAGAATGTCCGTCACTTTACGATATAGCAGCCACTTCCAGTGTAGACAGTTTTTTTCTTTTCTTTTTTTTTGAGAAACAAATCATTAGTTTTGCTGTGGATCACTCTAACCTGACCGAGTTGTTATTCTGAAAACATTGCATACAGGACATTATCTTAACCCGCCAGACACTGCTATTAGCTGGTTGTAGATAAGCAGATCTTAAAGGTGCCAAAGCAGAGCCGGTTTGACTGGTCCAAAACCGCCTTCCTTTGGTGCAAATGTCTGGAACTGGGACAGATTTTTTCTATCATAAAAACACTTAGTTAAAGTGATTCTCAGGGAGGTTACTACAGAGAAAAACACTTAAAAAAATAAACTTGAGACCACCTGCATGTTTCACAGCTATGCTGAGAAATGATGTTCTTTAGATGGAAAATGCAGCGCTTCCTGGTTAATCACGCTGCGTGGCTGCACCAAAACCCTAATAGTAAAATGTTGTACAGTTTTTTTTAGGCCAGCATTACTGTCTCCGGACTTGGACAGCATTGTAGGCATTGATACCAATTAATTCACACTTGGTCAATTGAAAATGATGCATTATGCACTGCGACTGGTGCAATGTATGTAGAATATGTTTTTAGTTACATAGAATCTGATTTCTTGTCAACTGAACATTGTCAACCAGAACTAGGTTGACAAACATGTGGCTTGTAGCTTTCACTGGAGGTATGAGCGAGGCTTCAGACTACATGTTTGTATCTGTCATACCTTTTTCATGCTTGTCAGTCATACCGTGAGCTGAAAGAGCACATTGTTAAATGTTCTAGCTGTGTTGTTTAGAGTAAAAGCATGAACTTAGTTTAGATTAGCAACGCAAAAACAGTCATATGACAGCATATGATACTTGTGTCTGATATAGTTTAGAAACAGCGTGACTTCTCTTGCTTTAGGTGTGTATAGTTTGTTGTATGAGTAACCACATTGTTTATATAGAATATTTATTTTCATCAGTCCTCTGTGATTTTACATGAATGCGAGTGGATATTCGTTCGATATGTCTAATGCTCTGTCCTGAGCTGTTTGTGACGGCATTCAGACAGACCTGCGAGTCTCGCTGTGTTTTGCGCACATGTGGTTGTTTGCTTTCAATGCAGGGAAATGCCAAATTATTTAATTGTCCTTTGAATAGAAAATTAAGATTTATGCTATTAAAAGCGCTGTGAGTTTGCATGGGTCTGCACATCACGATACACAAAGCCTCTATCAGACCTTTTTGGGAAACAATACTGTACACACGAATCGGACAAAGCCAAGTTCACTACCTCAAAGTTCCTAAATATTCCCCCGTATGATTAAATAACAAATAGAAATTAGACTGGCTAATATTTCCATCTGGTTTTGCATGGTCTCCTGTTATTAAGCTGAAGTCCTGATGAATCCTGATGATTATTTTCCATATTACCAAATGGTATTGCATATTTAGTTAAGCAATTAGAGCAAAAGCTGTAGAGGAGGAATATGACGACCAAGGACTTCTCATTCATCGCAGTTCATTTAATTCAAGAAACAATTAACAGACACATTTAATTTTCTTACAAGACCTGCCCACGTGACTTTAAATTACTAACACTGTGGCATAGCCATAGTAGGGCTGGGACAATACGCTAATCTGCCAATTCAATGCTATCCCGCCCCCAAGTATTAGTGTCTCATATTTACTAAAATGGTTTATGGATGTTTTTAATGTTGTCACGGTACCAACATTTCTGTATTCGGTACTGATGCCAGTGAAAATACACGGTTCTCTGTACCAATTTCACTACCAAAGAGAAACATGCTAATTAAAGTATTATTTTGTTATTAATAGTCAAACAATAAGAAAATGTACAAAAATCAATGCCATTCTTTATACTTGTTTAAAATCATGTTTCATGTTTTCCAAGTTTCAAGTAATAAGTATGATAAACAGTAAACAAGTTTCACCCAAATTTAATTTGTATTTAATTACTGAAATTTAAACATTTACTATTACTACTTTAATTTACTATTAAAAAAAAAACATGGAAGAAATATTGTGAGATTATTTCTTAAAAATAAAGTTTAATTAATTGGATTCAACAGTAGTAGTAGTATCACATACATTCTACTAAATAATAGTAATATATTTCTGGCACAATGTCTTTTAAAACTTTTAAAGCTGGGTCTAAAATAAATATATGCTCTTTTTTTGTAAAATACATTTTATATATATATATACATTTAACTAAAAAATCCTGCAAGCACTTAAATTTCCCCCTTTACTCGTACTGTAGCAAAACATTGAATGTTACAGGGACTGATTATTGCGAATGCTGTGTTCTTTTATTTTTTGCTAAGTGTGTTCTTAATGACAGCTTTTCTTAAAAAAAAAATCCTATTCCTAAAATAAGAAATATATTGCATTGCTAACAGTATCACAATGCATCGTATCGTATTGCCAGATTCTTGCCAATATACAGCTCTAGTTGTATGAGTAAGTAGAATTTTTTTTATTGGCATTTAGAATTGAATGTTTGTTTTTTCCTTTTGTCACTATCAGAAAAGACTCATCTGTTAAATCTCTGCCATCAAATGTGACATTGACCACAACGGCAGCGTCATAACATCTGTCCTCGAGTAGTTTCGCTCTGTTCATAGCCCAAGGGGAAACTCCCATGATGATGGAGCGTCTCTTTACGTCATATTGTGTGAATGGGTGTAAATAACAGGAAATCCTGTCTATCAACTAATATGCCACTTTACATGCGATAACGAAACGAGTTCAGTGGAAAACCAAGCTCGCAGGCTAAATTTATACATTCTGCTGTGACCTACACACAAGCAACACTTTGATTAATAAACCAGAAGTCCTGTCAGCCTGTGCTTGTCTGTTGCTGAAAGCGGAAAATGTAGAAACAGCCTGGGCAATACTGCAAGAGTATACCATAAAACAAGATCCTCTTAATGTGAATTGATCACAGGCTGAATTTGTGTAATCGCTCTGTGTTTTTGGCTTGAAACGAGCCCTGTTGGTATGAGCTGGAGCTGTGTTCAGTCACGCCACGAATGTAACACGCCGCAGCCTGCATTCAGCGCTGTGAAAACAGAGAACATTTTGGACAATTACAGCAGGTTTTTTTAATTTCAGTTCACACTTTCTAATTATCCATATGCCATGAAAAATATCTCAATAATGACATTGTGTAGGAGCTTCACCAGAGAGTGAATCAAGCGCCAAATGAATGTCGCACTTCAGGGACTTGCAGCTGTTGCATAACTTTTTTACACAACTTGTTACATGACTTATAGGACTGCCAGGAATTAGTGAAGACGTGTTTTACAGTTTAGTACCATTTTATTGTTTTCCTGTGAAATCTCTAGTCATGTTTGTTAGTCATGGTTTCCTGTACCAAAAACTTTAAAACAGGCTGTTGCTGAAGTACTTTTCAGATTTCTATATCCAAATCTTTTATAGATTTTATTAATGTAACATTTTATAATTGGCTCAGGGTACTGGCATAGTTCACGTTATTATTTATCAGGGCAGGCAGAGATGCTGAAAATAAATAAATAGGTATTACGTAAATGTTGGTGCCTGATTAAAAAATCCAGTATTGGGTCAAGATTGCAAGTGAGTGTTTATCTTTAGCTTTTATGATTATTAAAAGGGGATTCGGAGATGCAACAACTTGAAGAGGGTTTTTATCCTGCTACAGTAGCTGTTGAATAGTGCTTGATATTTACCTTTTTCCTCAATACGCATATTGTCAAAATACACAAGGTTTCCTATTTTGAAATGCTTTAGTATTGATGACTGCTCATTCATTATTACAATATAAAAAGCAAGAATTAGAGGTGTTATTAATTGATTGCTCTGAAACCTCAAACCCCTTGAATGGGACACAGTGCCACCTTTTGACTGAAATGTGCAGTGCTCATATATTCAATGAAATCATATATTTAAAGATTAATAAAAATGTTGTTGGCTGTTTAGCAAATTCCTTTTTTTTCCATCACCAAATTTAAGACCTTAAAATATAATTAAGATGTTTGTTATTCACACACATACTCTTAAATAAATATTACAGTTTGCACATTCATTTTTAGTCGCAAATGCGAGTGAAGTGCTTGCATGGTTGAGGCCAATTGGGCCTCATCATTAAATCATCAAAACCATCGCTCTAAGAAGTTGCTTATCATTTTAGGATGAAATGATAAGTTAAAAAGTTGTTTAGAAGTAGTTTTTAGAAAATGTCTTGAGACTCTCTCTCATGCTTTAGTTCTTTAGATGGCATCTCCCCAAAGTACATCCCTAGATTACTCCTGCAGCCCATCGCTCTCATCTTTCATTGCTCAAGGCAGCTCAGATGAATTGAGTCTGGGTGGTCTGCTGTTCTTCACCTTTAACCGTCTACATCCTCCATTTACATGTGCTCTTTTTTAAATTTAAGCTGGCAGTTATTAAGCCTCTTATTAAGAAACCAAAATTAGATCCTTGTGAACTGGCAAATTACAGACCCATTTCAAATCTTCCGTTTATGTCGAAAATATTAGAATAAGTAGTGTCTGCTCAATTGTGCTCTTTTTGCAAAAAAATGATATCTATGAAGAATTTCAGTCAGGTTTCAGGCCCCGCCATAGCACAGAAACTGCACTTGTTAAAATTACAAATGACTTGCTTCTTGCGTCAGACAAAGGCTGTATCTCATTGCTAGTTTTACTTGATCTTAGTGCTGCGGTCGACACTATTGATCATGACATACTGATAGATCGATTACAAAACTATACAGGTGTTCAAGGGCAGGCTCTAAGATGGTTTAGATCCTACCTGTCGATCGTTACCACTTTGTTTATTTAAACGGGGAGTCATCTCAATTATCACCAGCCACAAGGATCTGTCCTAGGTCCTCTATTATTTTCATTATATATGCTGCCCTTGGTAATATTATTAGAAAATACGGGATTAATTCCATTGTTATGCTGATGACACTCAACTATATATCTCAACAAAACCAGATGAAACTTCTAAACTATCTAAGCTAACAGAGTGTGTTAAAAATATAAAAGATGGATGACCAGTAATTTTCTCCTATTAAATTCAGATAAGACCGAGATATTACTTATTGGACCTAAAAACAGTACACAGAATCTCTTGGATTACAATTTGCAACTAGACGGATGTAATGTTACTTCCTCTACAGTTAAAATCTGGGTGTTATATTAGACAGCAACCTATTCTTTGAAAATCATATTTCTAATGTTACAAAAACAGCATTCTTCCATCTTAGAAACATTTCCAAGCTACGGAACATGTTAAGTGTTTCTGATGCAGAAAAGTTAGTTCATGCATTCATGACCTCTAGACTGGACTATTGTAATGCACTGTTAGGTGGTTGTCCTGCATCTTCAATAAACAAGCTACAGATAGTACAAAATGCTGCGGCAAGAGTCCTTACCAGGTCAAGAAAATATGATCATATTACCCCAATTTTACAGTCTCTGCACTGGCTACCTATTAAGTTTCGTATCAGTTACAAAATATTATTACTTGCCTATAAAGCACTAAATGATTTAGCTCCTGCGTACCTAACTAATCTACTATCACGCTACAATCCAACCCGCTCCCTTAGGTCGCAAAACTCTGGACTCTTGGTAGTACTAGGATAGCAAAGTCCACAAAAGGAGGTAGAACTTTTTCATATCTGGCTCCTAAACTCTGGAATAGCCTTCCTGATCATTCGGGGTTCAGACACACTCTCTCTGTTTAAATCTAGATTAAAGACACATCTCTTTAGCCAAGCATTCATATAATGCATCTCACAATCTTGTACTGCCAGTCTATCTGAACAAATGCACATTATTATGCTTTAGCTTGGGTTATACTGATAATTTCATCCAGGGTTATTCCTGGATGGAGCCGCTGCTACGCTAATTGTCTTACTGTTTCTATGTTACTGCCACGGGATTAACATCCCGTGGTAGTTAGGAATTACACAAGCTTCAGTCTGGATCCAACCCTTAAACGATCTGAGATGACCGAACACCTGAGAAGAGATGATGACAACCCCTCGGAGGACCTCAGAGGAAGCCATCCATCAGCGATTATACTGACTTAACAAAAGTCTGCCATAAATGGAGGATCAGCACCTAAAGACAACCTCTACAGCCCTGAACATCAGCGGAGTCTAGGACACATAGATGAGCCCCAGAGACAGATCTCCAGTGAGGACCTCGTCACCTAGACATCCATCGGGGAAAGACCCCTGGAACCAGTGGACCACTTACACTCTGACTTTGCTGCAGTTGGAACAAACTACTGATTCGTCTGGCCGGAGGGGAACTGGCCCCCCGACTGAGCCTGGTTTCTCCCAAGGTTTTTTCTCCATTCTGTCACCGATGGAGTTTTCGTTCCTTGCCGCTGTCGCCTCTGGCTTGCTCAGTTGGGGACACTTCATTTCCAGCACAATCATCGACTTGATTGCACAGATATTATTTAAACTGAACTAAGCTGGACAATGCCATTACTAAATTCAATAATTAAATGCATTCAGCAGATAATTGAGTGTTAAATCCTGTCATTTTACATTATTGACAAAATTTGCCTATTTTGATATTGTGCAGTGCTTTGTTACAATTTGTATTGTTAAAGGCGCTATATAAATAAAGGTGACTTGACTTGACTTGACTTGGTCCAAGTTTGATTGAATCATCTCCGTCTGGCTGCTCTTGGACAGACCTGATCTTTTACCAAGACAAATTGTGTGGAGGGGAGGACATAATTCAGTTTTGTTGTCCTATGCAGTATTCCAGTAAGAAAACAAATGTGGGACTTTATTTAAACAATCAGGAGAGTATTGAATCATGAAAACTGATTGCTTTCCATACCACAATTGAAACTGTGTTTTGCCTTGATGGCAGCTGAAAATGAAAGTTGTTTAGATGAAAGATTATAACGAACTTTTTTTTTTTTTTTTTTAAGTTGATGAGTGATGAGCCAGTATAGACAAATTATCCATCTCACCAGCCATGAAACTGTATTTTTAACCATTTTATTAAAAATAGAAATAAATGTTATAAATTAAGTCCATTGGTTTATAAATGAGGCATAATCGAATAATTATAATGTATGCAAATTTGTAGAGATTTACCGATATTTTTCCCGATATTTAAGCATTTTACCATAATCGGATATCGGTTTTGAAAAAACAAATATATAATTTTTATTAAATTTTTTATTTGTCACATACACAATTATACAGAGTATAACCAGCAGTGACATGTGTTCTCTGCATTTGACCCATCAAATGCTTCCACAGATTTATAGTATTACTAAAGCATTTCACCTGAGCATTACTAATCACGCGTATGGCTTTGTTCTTGGTTCTCATCAACAGTATCTCCGCCATGATAAGCACTGAATGAATGACAGGCTTTCTGTCGTAACATCGCAAAGGTAAATGAGAGAGTGACATCTAGTGGAGAAGACTAATGATAAGAATCCCATTAATCAGATCTTGTTTTAAATGTGTGCTGAAATAAATACCGGAAAAGATCGATTCACGGCTTTTGAGAATCGATATCGAATCGATGTCATTAAAAAAAGCGATTAATCAAAAACAATTTTTTTTTTGCCCAGCCCTAGTGTGTACCTGCTTGCTGCGTCTGCGCATCTCTCTCTACAAAAAAATACTTCAAAATCAGCGATTTTATCACCTAGTTGCTGGGCAATATAATGCAGCGATCTAGTATCTATCTTTTACTTTATTAATACAAATTGCGGGGAAGCGTTGGAGTCTCCTCTCTCTCTCTCTCTCTCTCTCTCTCTACCCCCCCCCCCCATGTGTGTGCGCGAGTGATGTGTGTTGGTTAGTGTGCATCAATTAAATCAGCGCATTTATATATAACTGTGATTAAACGGACTTGGAACTACCTGTGCATTAAACGTTATGCTGTACACCTGCCAACCAATCAGAATACAGTATTCAGACAGTTGCATTCCTCTGCGCTTATGCTCGTCAATATCGCGGTATTGCGATAGCACGGTTATCGCGACAGCCCTATCACACACGCTTAATCTTTCTCTCATAACATGGCATTAGTCTGCTGTCAATGGCTCAAGCCTCGATTATTGGCTCTAAAATGACATTTCGTAATTGGCTACGGAGGCGTGGAATAAGATGCGTAAGGTATTAATCTTACACACTGAGCGTTTATGGACAAAAACCTGACAAACTTTAATTCAACGACCCGTCATCAATTATTTCTTAATGTATATTATAGTGTTAATACATGCATGTAATATATCATTTTGGATCTCTCTGCAGCTCTGTTGTGTAACTGCTCCACACCACAGTGTGTGAAGGATGGGTATAAGTGCGAGACCAACGGGGCGTGTGTGGCCTCCACCTCAGTCTTGGAAGGACAGGAACAGCATGTGCGCTTCTGCATCCAGAAAGAGGGGCTGGTTCCTCTGGGCCGGCCGCTCTACTGCCTCAGCGCAGAGGGACTGATGAACACACTCTGTTGCTACTCTGATTACTGCAACAGCATCGACCTCAGACTACCAACCGGTGAGCATCAGTTCTTAATATCAGCTATAATCATTATCAGAAACAGCTAATGCAGCGTGTTCTCTGTCAGTGACAAACGGACCGGGTTCAGGCCAGGACTGGGGGCCGCTGGAGCTCACGGCAGTGGTGGCGGGGCCGGTCTTTGTGCTGTGTGCGCTGCTTCTGCTGGGTCTCTTCCTGTTCCAGCACCACCAGCGGGCCTACGGTCACCGGCAGAGACTGGAGGTAGAGGATCCCAGCACTGAACACATGTTCCTGGCCAAGGACAAGACCTTACAGGACCTCATCTACGACCTCTCCACCTCAGGATCTGGGTCTGGTTAGTATTGCAGGAGAACATTTAGTGTATGGTTTATGTATGCATGCAACAGTGTCATTTTAGTATTATTTATATATTATTATAGTTTTCATTTAATATTTAGAATTGGCTTTTATTTGTATATAATTATTTTTTTGTATTCTTTGTAATTTGCTTTTTTGTTATTTTTTTATATATTACTATTTAGGTTTTTTTTATTACAGTTTTATTTCTATAACATCATAGTTGCCAAGTCAACATTACTATTTTAATTCCACTTTAATTTATTATCCTATTTTTTATCTGATATTTATACAATTACAATTTGTATTAATATTTTGAATGTGCTTCTTATTTTATATTTTCAGTTTTGATTTTAGTTCAGGTTTTTATGTTCATTTTTATTGTTTTGTTTTTCATCAATACTATTTAGATTTAATATATATTTTAATATTTTTTGTCAAGTTTCAATTAGTAATTTTAGTGCTTCAACCTAAGCTTATTTCAGTTAGTTGCTATTTTTTTTTCTCTTTTTGGTTTTCTAGTTTTTCATCTAATGTATGTTTTATTTTATGTCAGCTTTATTTCAGTTAACAAAACAATATTGACCCTGATGTAACATGCATAAATCACTTTGTGATTTTGTTCAGTATTTTAATAGCTTAATCTAGTTTAATTGTATTGTCTTGTTTAATTAATGTGGAGTTAACATTGAGTTCTGGAGGGAAAAAAACTCCATAATATATTATTTATATATATGTCTTATTTTGTATGTTTTTCCACTATGTACATATCGCGAAAAAAATGCCATTGTCATTCTCCAAGATTCATAACAGTAGTCCAGTATTATTTTATTATTGTTTCTATACTTGTTTTAGTGTATATTTAAATATTTTGAAATGTTAGGTGCTTTTGTCCTTTGTCATATTTTTTTGTTTATTATTTAATATCACTATTTAGGTTTTGCTTGTTTTTATTTCAGCTTTAAGCCTTATTCTGTCATTGATTCTGCAGGTCTGCCGCTGTTTGTCCAGAGGACAGTGGCTCGTACCATAGTGCTGCAGGAGATCATTGGTAAAGGCCGCTTTGGGGAGGTGTGGAGGGGGAAGTGGAGAGGAGGAGACGTCGCCGTGAAGATCTTCTCCTCTCGTGAGGAGCGCTCCTGGTTTCGTGAAGCTGAAATCTACCAGACCATCATGCTCCGCCACGAGAACATCCTGGGCTTCATTGCTGCTGACAACAAAGGTAAATGAATGAATATGCTCTGTGTTTTAACGAGCTGTTGTATAGTATATAGTGTTGTCATCTAGGTTTAATTCTCTGTCACAGATAATGGCACATGGACTCAGTTGTGGTTGGTGTCCGACTATCATGAGAATGGATCCCTGTTTGACTATCTAAACCGATATTCAGTCACTATCGAGGGCATGATTAAACTAGCGCTGTCGGCTGCCAGCGGCCTGGCGCATCTGCACATGGAGATACTGGGCACTCAGGGTGAGTTTGTCAGGGTTATTGGATTTAAATGATGTCCATTCAATACCTAATCAACCAGTTTGCTGTCTACATAGGAAGCTAACTTCTAACACATCAGATGTGCAGGATTTTATTGCTTTAACTTGTTTGTCATGAAAATAGCTGTGGTGGATAGCATGCTGTTAAATCACTAATGAACAAAGAAACATCAGATATGAAAAGCATGTGGTCACATTAACCCTTCGTACTTTGTCCAACGTTTCTGTGGGTCTTAAAAAGGTCTTCAGTCAAAGCAGGAAGTGTTAAATTCATAAAGTCATGGCATTAAATGTTTCATGCATTTCCAAAAATAAATGATTTCCTAAAATCAGGATACATTAACTCGAGATGCAAATACAAAATGAAGTCTTGATGGAACAAAATTAAGTTTATGCTTAAAACAAGAACAAACATGTCAGCGGGGAATGAAAACTTGTAACTAAGTAGATTTTTGAGTCCTTTGACAGATGTTTGTTCTTTTAATCATGAACTCACTCCATTTTGATCAATTTCAAGTAAATGTCTTTAGAAATTTGCATTGAAAAACAAGACAAAAAACAGCGTAATCAGAAGCTACAGTAAAAGTTATTTCCGTATTATAGGGTTTGAGAGCTGTTCAAGCATTAAGCCTTTTTTGTCAAATTGAATACTCCTTGTCAGATACACAAATGATTACATGTAGCCTATAGTAACATGGACTAATCTTATTAAAAAAAGTTATTTGAGTAAGCTGATTATTGGTATTTATTAGTGTTCTCTAAAGTGAATTGCATGAAAAGTTTACTTTACACAGTCGATTGCAGGAGAGTCTGACTAATAAACATAGTAAACAATTTTATCAATATTTTTCGGTACAGAATCAGGTATTTTTAAAACTGAAGAATGCATTCTGGGCTGCTCACACCCTTGAAGGATGCATGCAGTGGTGACAGGCTGTGTTCTTGTGCAGCCCACTGTTTGAAGCAGTCGTGATGCCTATAAATGTTGTGTATGTGGGAGCGCGTGAGGGTGTGGAACACGTTTCTTCTCTGGTCAGAGAGTGTTTACCAGATGTGTGTGTGTAGGTGTAATGGTTTTGTTTTGGTCATCAGGTAAGCCTGGCATCGCTCACCGTGACCTGAAGTCCAAGAACATCCTGGTGAAGAGAAACTGCACATGTGCAATCGCTGACCTCGGCCTGGCGGTTCGTCACGAGTCCATCACTGACACCATCGATATCGCCCCCAACCAGCGCGTCGGCACTAAGAGGTAAAGCCTACATTACTGACTGAAACAACAGACGTATATAAACATACATGTTACAATAATCTGACCCAAAACGTTTGTGGTTTCTGCTTGATGTTCTCTCCGTGATCCTGTTTCTGTGTGTGTTTCAGGTACATGGCGCCTGAGGTTCTGGAGGAGACTATTAACATGCGTCACTTTGACTCGTTTAAGTGCGCTGACATCTACGCTCTGGGACTCGTGTACTGGGAAATCGCTCGCCGCTGCAATGCTGGAGGTACTGAAATTAATCGGCACATTGCATAAAAAAGAGCAATTAAAGCGAGAAATATATTTGTTCTGATTTATGTTTTGTTTGCATTCAGGTATTCATGAAGAGTACCAGCTGCCCTACTATGACCTGGTGCCCTCTGACCCATCCATCGAGGAAATGAGGAAAGTGGTGTGTGATCAGAGGTTACGACCCAACGTCCCCAACTGGTGGCAGAGCTATGAGGTGAGAGAGAGAGAGATCACAGTAACACTACAACTACTATACCGGTCCACTTCAAATAGCCTTTCTATATCAAATATGCTGATTTCTGAATTGCCTGTTTTTGCCGTTTTATTTATACATGGTCTTTTCCGATTGGGAAGGTGGTGTTGACTTCTGAAAGATTATTTCCAAACCTTTTCTAATTTTGGCAGTTTCCACAAAACTTCAGGAAAAGAAGTGCTTAACTTCAGAAAGTATTGTTTGTCCATGTATAATCAATATTAACTTACATTATTAACATAATGATAAAAAAGTGTGTAATCCGAATGCATTTGGATAAAAGCGTCTGATAAATGCATAAATGTAAATTAATTAAAATGTTATATGAGCACTTTTATTTTTGCATTTTAAATTTTTATGAGCAATAAACAATACAAATAA
Source organism: Ptychobarbus kaznakovi (assembly GCA_027422405.1). NCBI lineage: Eukaryota > Metazoa > Chordata > Actinopteri > Cypriniformes > Cyprinidae > Ptychobarbus > Ptychobarbus kaznakovi. Next base: position 48,261 of record JAPDDN010000233.1, read on the forward strand.
GTTTATAGGTATTTTTTAAATAATATACTAAATTTTATCTTACATTTTTATATATGGTAAATACATAGTTTATTAACTTTATGTGACCCTGGACCACAAAACCAGTCATATAAATCATCTGAATGCTGAATAAATAATCTTTCCATCGATGTATGGTTTGTTATGATCGGACAATATTTGAAAATCTGAGGTTCGAAATATTGAGAAAATCGTCTTTTAAAGTTGTTCAAATTAAGTTCTTAGCAATGCATATTACTAATAAAAAATTAAGTGTTGATATATTTATGGTAGGAAATGTACAAAATATATTCATGGAACATGATCGTTACTTAATATCCTAATGATTTTTGGCATAAAACAAAAATCTATAATTTTGACCCATACAATGTATTTTTGGCTATTTCTACAATTTCAAATTTTTTAAATATACACACAATTATTATTAATATCTTATAATGTGCTTTCATATCAAAAATATTTTTTCTCCCTAAATATCTTCGTAACAGTTTACAAGGTTGAATGAGTTTGACAACATTTGTTGATTAATCAAGTCTGATCAAACTTGATTGACAGAATTATTTCTGTTTTGTCATTTTACAATAGATATTTGATTTACTCTGTCAAAGGAATGAGAAGTGCTGCATTATTACATAAAATACTTGGAGTGTAAAAGAAAAAGCCTGTTTGCTCTGATATGAACTCGCATGATAGATTGTCTGTTGTTCCCGCAGGCGTTGCGTGTGATGGGGAAGATCATGCGGGAGTGCTGGTACGCTAACGGCGCCGCGCGACTGACGGCTCTCCGCATTAAGAAAACCCTGTCTCAGCTCAGCGTGGACGAAGACATGAAAATCTGAGCGAAACACTCCTAGCACAGAGAACGTGTACAGACATGTGACCACTCTAAATTATCCTGCCAGTTTAAAAGTATTTCCGTCCGCTGCGTCGGGACGGGGCCTACCTCACCCCCCGCCAAAACTACTGAACCTACGGTACCCAACAGCCCTCTGTGCTCTCCTCCTCCTCTCTACATCTACTACCACTACCGCCCAGCTCGACGATCAAAATGGACACGTGACTCGATTGATTCTGATCAAATCAGTTTTGCCCCAAAGATCATTTTCCCAACAGAGCCGCTCATATTTAAGCAGTTTAGACCAGCTTGTTGTGTTCATTCAGATCAGTCTAGCAGACTTACTGTGGAGTACACAAACTCCAGTCGAGAGGCGATAATGAGCTGGTAAACAGTGAGTTGGTGCAAGATTGCACGATCAGCTGATTCCTTTCATAACCACGTCAAAGCTGTTAGCAAAGCAACCTTATTTGCACTTTATCCCGGAGGTTTTGTGAGCGTGAAGTGGATTATAGCCATCTTGGGTTTGGAATCACACACGTCTGTTCTTACTACTGAATGGTACGGAGATATCTATTTATTTGAGCTCGTAGATCCTTCATATGTCCTGATTTTTTTAGATTTGCTCCTCTCCTCCATGGGCAAACAAAGCTACTGTACATAGTATATTTTTAAGTGTGGAAATGTAAATAGCTTACCCTTTTTTAATTTCCAAGTCCTTCGACTAAGCTAAAGGTTTGATCGTGCAGGAACATCAGAGATGTGAAGCTGTACGGGTCAGCGGAAGCGGTGGCTAAATACAGGCTTTTGTTAAACTTTGTTTTTCATAGCTAAACCTCTAAATGACACTATGATGATGATGCACATTTTATTAGCTGAGGAGCGTTGGGACTGTCTTGTATGGACTTGAAGCTAGTTTTTAAGGAATAATTCATGCAAGCATAAGAATGTTTATCATCCTAATGTTGCTCCAAGCCCGTATGACCGAGTTTTTGCTGTAAAACACAAAAAGAGATATTGAGCAGAATGTGCAAGCTGCACTCAAAAAATGATGAAAAATCACCATAACGGATCAATATGCCTTTATGCTGTATTTAAAGTCCTCTGAATTCATATGAACTACATCTGATGCTTTTTTGGAGCTTGATGCGCTCAGAATTCATGCAATTTAATTGCAAGGCAAAGAGTTGCATGAATGCAAGAAAGTAAGTCGTGCAGGTTTGGAGCATCATAAGAGCGAATAATGATAGGATTTTTGCATTAACTCCAGCGGCTCCGGCTGCAAGTGACATCACGACGTGATCCTAGAAAACAGATCTCATTCTTCTTCATACACTGGGTCTGTAATGAGAAAAATGACTTGAGAATATAACTTGAAAAGTTTGGCGTCGAAGCGCACTGCTTTACTCCCACTACACTGTATTTATGACTCCTGACAGATATTACTCCATGGATAATACTACTGCCCTTCTGTCCCTCTCCGCTTAATATGCAAGACGTAAATATAGTTTCTAGAATGTATGACCTTTTTTATTAATCCGATTTGATTCAGCAGACAATTGTGTGGTTCTGTTTTATGGTTTGTTTTTTAATGTGACTGTTTTAATTCAGGTTTTTTTGTATAGTGCTTTTAACAGTAGATTCTGAAGCAGCTGTACAGGGTTTTTGGTCTGTGGTCTTTCGTTTACTTTGATTTTATCTCCCAGTTTCTCTGGACTGAGATCTAGAGTTTGTGTTTTGACAATCTGAATAAGTACTGTTATTCACCTTCGTCCATTTGCGGCAAAACTCTATTAAAATGTGTCCAGAAAAGGCAAAAATGATTGCATATAGTTGGAAGAACATGTTAATGCTTTCTTTGGATTATATTTTCATGTTCTGTAGATGCAAAAGGACAAGCTACCATGTGAAATGTATTTGTAACACTGGATTGAGTCACAACACTACTGAGACACTGGCACATCAGCTGCTTGAATTGAATTAGGAGTAAGTGTTCGGGTTGATCTGTATTTGTTTCTACTGTCGAGGTCAGTGTGTAGTGTACATATATTTATAGTTTCCAGAAAGCATGTCGCTGCTGGCAGGATTTGGGCTTCATAAACGTCTGCTCCCTTTCATCCACTGGCTGTAGTGGAGACGTCCGTCGCCCGGCGGTGTGATTTACGGCTGTGCAAACAGTCTCTGTCCCAGTTTAGCGTTAGGACGTTTCCTCTGACCTCACAGCTGACCTGTATAATCTGAGTGTATTTCCCAAATCTACATCGAGACACTTGTCAGGAATTTCACTTTCCAATCATGTACATGGGTAATTATTAAATGGTAATAAATACAGGTTTTCCTACATTTGTCATGTTCACTCTTGCTTCAGAACTTTAACAATGATGTGTAATTCAATAACGTGTTCAAACTATAGAAAGCATGTCATTTATGTTGTCAAACATGACGTTTGCTAAGATGTTTATTAAAACTGGTTGAACTGGAATAAAGCCTGAGGGAACCGAGTTCATCAGATAGCTGTAATGCAACACATGTTCAGCTCGATCGCAAAGAGAAATTAGAAATACAAATGCAGCTTTCATCTAATAAAGTGACTGTTTTTACATGTTTTAAAGGCCGAATACAGTCAAATCACAGACTTCAAATTCCTGAAAATGTGCTCTTGTAACATTTTCAAGTTCTCATAAAATTCAAGTTTCAAAATATAATTTTTTTTTTAAAGACTTTAAATCTTAAGAGATTTCATAAGCTTTACGGATGCTTTAAAAGTCAAATGTTTACTGTAAATGAATGTAATTTTGCTGGGCAAAACAAACTTGCTATTACTATGCACACCAGAAATAGATTGGCATTATTAGTAACAGCAATGCCAAAGACATCATGGACGTATGATTATCAAAATATATATAAGATGCCAAAGATTAGAAGACAAGTGTCATTTGTGATCTTCACAATGTTCGCCAAAGGTTTCTATGAAAAATTTTATTCAGCAATGATGCATGAAATCAGTGGCAGTACTAACATTTGTAGTGTTATTAAATATTCCTATTTCAAATAAATGCTGTTCTTTTGAATGTTTTATTCATTAAAGAATCTTGGGGAAAAATGCTTGGTTCCACAAAAGTGCTGATTATCGAAAATAAGAAATGCAACAACTGATAAATGGAATAGATTTTATTTGCTTGTGCCTTGAATAAAACATCTTTGACATGAGAGAATTAGAAAACAGTTCAGGTGTATTTACAGACCCACCGTGTGTGGCATAACAATGATTACACCAGCAAAATATACTACAATAAAATGATGGAATGATCTGTTCTGAGAAGTGCGAGTCGTCCAGAGCCGATCTGATGTTTCTCAAATTACATCAACAGCTAATTGTGGAAGCATATCTAAATTAAATGACATCACGATTTACCCATAATGCACAGCTGACAGGAGATCAGTGGCTGTTCCTCATGACAGCTTCTGATGTTCTATCTATAAAAACACTGCTTCCTCTTCACGTCAAAGCATTGATAAAAGCCACTGAGATCATGGAGCTGAAAACAACTGAACATGTTAAGAGCAACTAGAAGTAAAACACATCTGCATCAGGCATAACATTGTCTGTCTGGCTCAAAACAACCGGGAAAAACAAAGATCTAATTTATCTGATAATATACATGATAATATTATGGCGCTGTAATTGTTTTTCAAATGCTATAAATATGAAATGGTTAATTTCAAAACATCTCAGCAAAGCACTCCATGTCCACATTATAAAGCAAGTTGAAATGGCTCGGGTTTGATGTTCAGAGAAGTAATCAATCATTCCTCTGAATACGGCTGGAGTGACTGTATCAGTGTGTCGTGTGGAAACAGACTGATTCAGATTAAACTCTTCAATATCAAACGCCCACATGATAGAAAAGCGCTGTTACCCTGCTAAACCGCGTGCAGATCAATAACGGTATGTTTCATACTCGGGTTCTTCTCCACCGACACAAAATCTCATCTGCATTTCCAGCGCTCATCTGTTGTCCTTCTGTGAGAGAAATAACATGAACGACGTCAGCAAGAACTGTGCCGAGTGACAATTAAAAACATTTAAATCTATCCAATTAAAATGATATAATTTCCTTGTGGACTCCCTGAAGCGGTACGGAGGCTCGATGATTAAAAGAGTTTGTTCTTTGTCTTTTCCCAGCATGTCTCTTTCTTCACTCTAATCGGTTGTGCTTTATTATCTGCTGTGTTTGGGATGGTCGTGTGTCACAGACATCTGTCTCTATCAATCCTTGTGGCTTATCGAGAGAAGAGGAAATACAGAGACGTTCTGCTTCCATCAAGCACTTCCTGAAGAGGGAAAAAAGGAAAGGCTGTCAATAGATCAAAATAATCAATCAAGAATGAATCAGTCCAACTAACAAAGATAATTCTGTGTTCCACTGAAATAAGAGAATATGAGCATTAATGCTTCACAATATCATAATGCGGTCTTACCGTCGTCTCCATTGGTGAGCACCAGCGCCTGTAAGATATCAGACAGAGATACGATGCCTTTCACAACCTCCTGCTCATCCACGATCACTAACCTGTGAACCTAAAACACACACACACGATCAGACAGGGAGCTACATCTTCAGCTGTCCATCGTGTCCATGCTCAACTCAAATGTTTATGTTTTATTCATCAGTCAAATCAAAACCAAATCAAAAAGTTATTTTATTTTTTTAAAGAGATTAAAACTTTTATTTAGCAAGGACACATTAAATTGATCAAAAGTGACAGAAAATACATTTATGTTACAAAAGATTTCTATTTCAAATAAATGTGTTTTTTTTTGGGGGGGGTATTCTTTTCATCAAAGAATCATGAAAGATAAAATGAATCACCGTTTCCATGAAAATATTGTGCAGCACAGCTGTTTTGAACATTGATAATAATCAGAAATGTTTCTTGAGCAGTAAATCAGTATATTATAATAATTTCTGAAGATCATGTGACACTGAATACTGGAGTAATGATGACGAAAATACAGCTTTGATCACAGGAATAAATTATATTTTACAATATATATTACAACAAAAAGCAGTTATTTAAAATTGTAAAAACATTACACAACATTATAGTTTTACTGTATTTTTGATCAAATAAATACTACCTTGGTAAGTAAAATATATATATTTTCTCTCACAGACCCACACATTTGAGCAGAATGTGCTTCTCACCTCCGCCTCCACCAGTCGGTTGATGATGGCCTCTAGCGTCTCATTGGCTCGGCAGGTGAGCACACCCTCAAAATACTGCGAGCGATGCTGGAGGGCTTTAGTCACAGTGATGTCCAGGTTATTGTATGTCTTCTCAGCGGCCAGATTCTGTGATTTTTAAAGAAGAAAACACAGAGACTTTAAAGGACTAGATCAAATCTATCCATATTTATTTTGCTAGTAAACAAAAAAGGTCTGGTCTGAATCAGTAGATAAATCTGCACAGATCAAACATCGTTTACACATCAGCTCTGAACAAATACATGTGTGGATTTTAATATGAGAGACAACAGGAGATAGGCTTTTTAACAGGAGGAAACGTTATTATTGATTCATATTTAGCCGGAAACAACAGTTTGAAGTTGGATTTGTGCCTTGTGGATTATTGTGATGTTTTTATCAGCTGTTTGGACTCTCATTCTGACGGCACCCATTCACTGCAGAGCATCCATTGTAATGCTACATTTCTCCAAATCTGTTCCTATGAAGACATAACCTCATCTACATCTTAGATAGATCTTGGATCAGAAAATTGTCATTTTTGGGTGAACTATTCCTGTAAGATGTTAAATTAAGGCTAGTGTTAAAAACACAGCGTTATGAGTATGAGATCATGTACTGCACTCAAGCTGATCAATACGACAAACACCAGAGGCTTTAGACACGCGGAGTCCAATCGAAACAGAAACACCAGCACAGCTCAATGTCCAGTGTTATACTTACAGACACAAACACACTAAACTTACTATAACGTCAAACTTGGAGTAGATGTCGACCACATGTCCTGTCGGCAGAAACCATGAAAACACATCATGTGAGGAGGAAGAAAATAAAACCACAGATTTGTCATTTACAATATATAAAAAGCACTGTATTCATTTCCTCCAACCATTTTCATCCACCACAGGAAGTGCAGACACTCTCTGATCCACGAAGATGCCGAGCGCGGCGTAGAGCGGCGTATCCGCGTGAACCACTGCGATGTTGTGAAACGTTCCGATGTTCAACTCCTCCAGCGTTTGAGACAGAAACGCCGGCTTGGGCATCTCAGATATCTGGAAGAGAACGTTAATAAAAACATGAAGACTGCGTTTCTAGAAAGAAAACTAAATCTCAAGCTGTGCCAATAGATGAGTAAACGGGGAATTTAGAAATAGTTTCTTAAAACGTTGTGACAGTGTTAAGGTGCGTTCACACCAGACGTGAATAAATCGCGCTATTCGCGCGAAGTTGGACGCTTGAACATTTTGAGTTTACTCGCTTCATTCGCGCGAGAAATTCACTACACAGATGTGAATTCGCGTCATGGGAGGGGCTTCTGCCAGGCAGGTGCCGAGGACTCGCTGCTGAGTCTCGGTCGGGTTGCAGCAAATAATTCTTCTTCACTCACTTTCTTCCAAGCAAGATCCTTTTTATTCCTGTTTTTATAAAAATACGAAGTAATATCATAAAGCTCCGGGTACCCGCACACAACCACGATTAACTTGTCCTCCATTGTTGTTTCGGATTTTCTGCCTCCGCTCGTAATCACGTCACTGCTAGAGCAAGCTCCTGATTGGTTAACGCGGCGCGAATATACGCCAAAGTTCAGATTTTTCAACTCAAAAACGCTCAATTCGCGCTATAGCGCCGCAGGATTGTCTATCGCGTCTTTGCATTGACTTAACATGTAAATCATTTGCGCGAAATCGCTTCATTCGTGTCTGGTGTGAACGCACCTTTACAGCAAGCGCTCTGTGACAGACCACTGCCAAATAAATGAATGTGTCACAGGAAACATTCAGTGAGCGGAAACTTACAAAGAGCTTCAGGAATTTGAGGATCCTCTTGTGTGTCAGGATGTAGAGTGTGTTTCCTGTTAGAGGATCAATGACGGGTAATCTGTGGATCTTATGCTTCAGTAGAGATGAGACAGCATCGTATAGACTGAGAGAGAGAGAGAGAAAACATCAGACGTAATGAACTCATTCAATCTGCACTCTAACAAACTCTTACCTGGCATTGGGCGATATGCTGACGAGAGGTTTGAAGGAGTCTTGCAAGTAGACCTCTATAAGAGAAAGATAGATCAGTCACAGGCTCACACATCAGAGTATAAACCTCACCAATACACATCGAATCATTCCCACCTCGCCATGTTTCTATTTTGTGTTCTTCTAACTCATATATCTGGACCTAAAACAGAAAAAGAAAAAGCATGTTTAAATGTTCCTCAAAGAGACTTGAGGAAAAACATCAACGGGAGAATAACTTTACCAGAGGAGACTTGTAATAGCGATGAAGTATATTGATGAAATCTGTGATGGTCAGCATACCTACAATAGAAAGCAAATAAAGAAAACAAGACGTGTGTTAAATCAGAACTGTGTTTCAATAACAATGAATGTCTGTATATTAGTTATTTAAATATAATTGCATTAATATTACACCATTTCAGTCCAGTAAGATGTGTCAATGTTTTTGAATAGTCTCTTCTAAATAACTTTATTGTCACTGACTTATTTAATGTGGAAAAAAATCAACTGATTCCAAAAATGGTTGTGTACATAATCTTTCCAAAAAAAAAAAAAAAGTTATAACTTGCTCCACATCTGTTTTTCATTTTTTTGCTAATGCAATCAAAGCCACATGGCAATGAAAAATAACAACAACACAGTCTAACTCGATCCAATCAAATCCCAATGGATCCGATCTACCCTTAATGATTTTCATTATGTAATATCAATTTATTGTGAATGCAGTTTAAGCTTATCAAACAATCACACTATATTTACATTAAAAAACCTTGCTTACCAACAAAGCATTGTTTCTTGCTGTCCCAGAGAGGCGCTGCTCTCACTCCATTAGACACTAGAGCAAAGAACGCCTTCTTCACCTGGTAACATACAACCATGAATTACCCAGCAGCCACTCGGACAGCTTAAATGGCATGAATGTTGACACGGTACAGAGCAAATATACCCAACCCTTAAAGTCATCATGAAAACAATACTGACCCCATGTGTCGGATTCTAATATCAATAATTCATATCATTCCAAATATTGTGTGTTTATGTATGTTAATTATCTTTTATCAGAAAGTAATAATGTGTTCTCTCTCTTAAACAACATACCTTTCATACTAACATCACTTTTTATATAAATAATGTTACATAGTTTTATCAAGTGCACATTCAGTCATGCTGTATTCTGGTGTGGAACGCACACTGTACATGACCTAATTAATTAAAGGAATAGTTCATCCAAACATGAAATTTACTCACCCTCATGAGTTTGTTTCTTCGTTTGGATTTGGAGAAATTTAGTATTCCATAACTTGCTTACCAATGGATCTTCTGCAGTGAATGGGTGCCGTCAGAACCAAAGTCCAAAGAGCTGATGATATCTCGGATTTGTTTCTTACAAACACTCACAGCTTTTCACTTCACAAGACATTAACTGATGGATTACTTGTGGATTATTGTGATGTTTTTATCAGCTGTTTGGACTCTCATTCTGACGGCACCCATTCACTGCAGAGGATCCATTGCTGAGCAAGTGTTGCAATGCTATATTTCTCCAAATCTGATGAAGAAACAAACTCATCTACATCGTACCTTTTCAGCAAATCTTCATTTTTGAGTGAACTTTTCTTTTAATTATGATTAAAATCATGCTTTGTTTTGTTTCACACAGAAATGTGTGATATTAAGGAAATGAATAGGTTGTAAACAAGGCTGCACATTTAACATCATTTGATTTCTTCTGAAAACCAACCTGTAGAGAAGTGTCAAACACCACTAACTTTGAGCTGGTGGGCACCAGGTCATAGCAGCGGTGGGATTTCATGAAGCGGGTGTAGACATTATACTCAGGATCTGGTTTGAAAGAAGGCGAAAACCCTAAATTAATCATTTGTCTAAAACATTAAATCATGGAACAAGCATTCAAACAAAAGATGAAATATGAGAGAAAAAGTGTCAGAGAATAAAATGTCACTGGATCATATTTCTGTTCACTCTAAACACTGAAGTCAAACCCCTGCTCGGCTCTGCTTTCATATCTCGTATATGAGCTGCAGGTCATCGCAGGACTACAGTATCATCTTTAGTTATTCACATTCTTACCCTCTGTGTGCGCCTCCTTTTTACCATCCAACTCATCTAGAACAGCAGGAACCTGAAAAACAGATGTCAAGATGTGAACATTCAGAGCTCACTTTCATTTGACCCTCATAAATGTGATCATTTATCTGATTAAAGTTCTTGCTGATTAACCCTCAGGCATGTGATCAGCTAGAGACAAAACAAGAAGGAAAATCTGACCACGCCCCCAGAGCTTATGAAATATAATATATATATATCAGCACATTAAAAGATATATCTTATACTGTAAGAATACATACTATTGTCCTGTAAAAAATTAAAAGTAGTGCAGTTAATCATGATAACAATATAATATATTATAATAAAGTACTATAATATATTATTGTCAAGTATATAGTATATAGAATTTTTATTATTATTAAAGTACCTGTCAAAAGTTTGGAAACATTACAATAAATTATAAATATAATTAATACATATATTTTGCTCCTCAAGGCTTCAATTTATTTGATTAAAGTAAAAAAGAAGCAATATTGTGAAATATAATGACACTTTTTTTTATTTATATATATTATAAAATGTAATGTTATTCCTGTGATGCAAAATAGAATTTTCTTCATCATTACTCCAGTGTCGAAACCATTAGAAATCTTTTCAATTTGTTTGACTCAAGAAACATGTCTGATTATTATCAATGATGAAAACAATTTTGCTGCTTCATATTTTGTGTGGAAATGGTGTTATGGAACGGTAATGCAGTCTGGAACTACGTTCACCGTGCGTTTCCCTGAAAATAATTGCACACCTCAAAACGTTCGTCAGCCAATCAGATTCAAGCATTCAACGGCCCTGTAGTATAATGCTAGATAATTATTCTATCAGCCATAAACTCCGGCGCTCCCGTCCTCCGCTCACAGTATTCATCTGATATGTTGTCTTTTCTATATAAACACTGGTTGTGCTGCTGTTTTAATGTGGGTGTGTAGAGCTGCATACACTATTCTTCTTAAATACGCCGGTATTGATGCCGTTCATATACTTTTCATGATAGCCAACATTTCGGTCCCGCGTGCAACACAGCTCCCAGTCACTGAACGTGTATGGGGTGATAATGTAAAACTCCAGACAAGTTTTCTTGCATGCACCCGTTTTTAACTCATCTTGACTGTCGTACAGTATGACATTAATGACAACTAAGATCCCACAGTGTGACATGATCATTAGGGCTGCAGCTAATGTTTATTTTTATTGTCGACTAATCTATCGATTATTTATTTTATTTTTTATTATTTTCGATTAGTCGATTAATCTATCGGTTATTTTTCCAATTAGTCGACTAATCTATCGGTTATTTTTCAATTAATCTATTTTTATTTTCTCATCCGTTGATGAATTCTTTAGTTAAACTATCAATAAATAATAACAGTAAATTCTGGTATTAATCTTTTATTTTATTCAAACCTTTTCTCATAATAATACAAAAAATAAATAACAACAAAGAAAGAAAGAAGGAAAGAAAGAAAATAACAATAAAGAAAGAAAGATGAAAACAAGAGAGAAAAATAAATAATCACAATAAATAATTAATAAAAATATAAAATGAAATAAATAAATAAAATAACAATAAATAAAAATAAGAAAAGAGAGAAAAAGAATAACAATAAATAATTAATAAAAACTAGAAAGAAAGAAAGAAAGAAAGAAAGAAAGAAAGAAAGAAAGAAAGAAAGAAAGAAAGAAAGAAAGAAAGAAAGAAACAGGGCAGTGATACAGTCAATAGAAATGCACATTATAGCTGTATTCACAGTTATTGTTTGGGACTGACAGCAGTTACAGGTGAGAGACTTGAAAGGTTTTATTTATTCAGCAGATTAAAACATCTGCTTGAATACATATCTGTATATGAATGAACAGATGAAGTCACAACCGCATTCAGGACACGAGAGCGACAGAATCAAAAATGGCGTCATGACACGGGGAAGTTTTATCACAGCTGACAGCCGTTTTTAAATAAATGAGCCCAGTCGAGGCTTGTGCTATCAGCACACAGTTAAACAACTAATAATGACTTTAAATGCTTCGTTAGCACGTGCAGAGAGCGTGTTTGGTGCGCGCGTCTCTGGGCGCCAGGGCTCTGACGGCAGCTCCGGAGGATCTTAAGATGAATGCGAATCATTTTTCCTTCTCCGTCTCTGTGAGTACATTAAACCCGTCATGATTATATCGGCAACTCGATGTCCCGTGCTGCCCCGTTCATTCGCAGCTTTGAATGCGGTTGTGAATCCTGACAATGTAAAGGCGTCAGTGCGGCTATATACATGCGGTTCTGACGGTCGTATAATAGAACGCTCTATGAAGTGATGCTGCCATACTAGCCTTTACCTTCTGCTCTAGAGTCGTGTTTGTGTTAAACATGGCAGACAAACAGTCTTAAGTAGGGATAACTGCAGGCTCGCGCAATGGTGTTGGCTAGGTGCGACGCATCGACGCACTCCATGCTAATCGACATATTTTTATAGTCGACGTAATCGATGACGTCGACGAATCGCTGCAGCCCTAATGATCATCATGTTCGTACAGTCTGATAAGTACAATCATTAAGGACTTTTAAAAAAAATCGCACAGTGTGAGCCCGGCTAACTGTCCTGCAGATGGCGCCGCGAGCTTGTGCAGCGCTCTCAGGGTCATTCCGTCCATGATGTTTTAGAAAACAGTCTTTTAGCAGTTCATTTAGGTAATAGCTAAAGGCCATTCGCGCGATTTCAATCATCATGCAGTAACCAACCAACCAATCAGATTTAGGGGCTGTAGAAAAATGTGCATATTTAGATCAAAAGAAATAAAATACAATAGAGTTAGGTTAGGGTTATCAAAAAGTTGATTTCGAGTTGTTATACTCAACTAACCAAAGGCAAAAATGTATCTAGTACATACATATTAACCAGATGAGTTAACAGCAGGACAGTTCTGCTCGCTTGAAAGAATTGATGTCGTTATACATTAATTAACTCTGTATTTAACTCCATAGCTTCAGACGATTTGAGTTCAACCACAAAGCTTGAGTTCTGTCTATTCCTGACTAGCTTTTATCTGCCTGTTAACTGAGAGAGCTGACAGATATCAGTGAGGTGAAACTTGACAGCTTGCTAGCTCGAAAACTGTTAGGTTAAACACTGATCATAAGATAAATACTGTACTAATAACAGCAAGCTAAAGCACTAACGTTACTAGTGTAAAAGTAACAGCAAATTTAAGTCAATTCATACTAGAGCTCTAGAGTAACAGCAGTGAATTTGTTCAGCATTACAGTGACTGCAGTAGATTATCAGTGTAGTAAACGCAGTACTAGTGTAACAGCAGTTAACTAGGGCACAGCACTAACGTAACGTAAGTTAACCGCAGACGAAGTTTAACGGGCTTCAAATGAACGGATAGTACTACACGACACAAGACTCACCCTACTAATAACACTTAGCGCTCTATCTTAACAATTTAGCCGATGTTATCAATGTTGTAAATTATAACACAATAATAAACAAAACCCGCCGTTAGTCGGTTAACGTTAACTTGGACCTATCGGCGGTCAGAACTCTGTCTCAGTTTAAACTCGCACTACTTACACACTCCATGATCCATTCACGGCGTGAAGAAGCTAACGGTGTTTACTTCGAGCTCAGAGCGCAGAAATGTAGTTTAATTCGGTCTCCGGTAGCTGAAATGATGTGTATTTCGTCTCTGGTCCCGCTGCTCTGACAGACTCCTTCTAGGATGAGGAACGAAGACCGACGCGGAGGCCGCGACCGGATGTGACGACACACACGTGTGCGCGCTTCTATAATAACATAATAATTAATCCTGCTGATAAACTGGTTATAAAATAAATGAAATATTAATTATATAACAACACTATATTCTAAAACATATCTTGACCACAGCAATGAGAGCCTAAGTCTGGTAGATAAACGTTGTATTTAGATTTGTATTTATTTAATTTGGCAGTGACGGTTAATATAAAATACAACGATTCTAAGCAGAAGAGGAGTAAATAAAAGCGTTGCCAAGGCAACAGAAAACTATTTTCTTAGCCATAATTTTAACAAATTAGAAATGAGACCACAGCAAACCAGAGGAAAACATGATGATCAACAGGGTAAGTGAGGAACAAACCAGAAACACAACCGACGACTATTTAACATTTATTAAACCCAACTAGCAGCCCTCGAATACATTGCAAGGGTATGAAAGTTGTCAATTAAAATAATCTGGAAGTTTATCAACACATATTTGCAGAGAAAAGCAACAACATGGAGCTCAAGTTTCTCCTGAAAGATGAAGTTTTTGTGGATTTCTTCAATACATTTCTAAGTCTTCCAGTAAGATGAAATATTATATCTGCTCCTCATTTCCATATCTTTAATGTGCTGTTTATCCTGGACCGATCATACATGTTTGTCCTGTTCTTAGGTGTTTGGGCAAACCCCTCTCTACATGCTCAAACAAAACAAGTGGTTCATGTGGCCAAATGTGCCCTTTGCTCAGGTAGGATGTTATTTATGAGAATATTAACCAGACCACCATAGCTGTTGGCCAAAACATCTAATATCTGTAAACATATTCGCTGTCAGGTGAACACTGGAGCATTTCTGAAATGGTTAGACACGCATCGGATGGTTTACTTCAAACAAACAGAACTCTATCACAATTTCCTTCTCTGCACAGAGATCCTTGACTTCGTATCCTGTAACTCCACAAGTAATATTACGCTCACATTACAGTGATATTTGCTTCTGTGAAAGTTGTCTGGTGTGTCACATTAAAGGAATAGTTCACCCAAAAATTACAATTAGCTGGAAATGTCCTCACCCTCAGGACATCTACAAGATGTAGATGAGTTTGTTTCTTCATCAGAACAGATTTGGAGAAATGTAGCATTGCATCATTCGCTCAGCAATGGATCCTCTGCAGTGAATGGGTGCCGTCAGAATGAGAGTGCTAACAGCTGATAAAAACATCACAATAACCCACAAGTAATCCACACCACAACAGTGCATCAATTTGAGTCTTGAGAAGAGATACGCTGCATGTTTGTAAGAAACAAATCCATCATTAAGATGTTTTAACTTTAAACCATCAAGTCCATAATACATAATAATGCTTCCTCCATTGGAATAGTGTATTGCTTGCATGTTGTCTCTCACATTAAATTCACCCACATGTTTTTTTAGAGCTGTTTTGGATTGTTTTTGATTGTAAACAGGTCTTTGTCTATGTGTATTTCTCTCCTAAATCAGACCAGATTACTTTTTCAGTGGAAAGAGCGATATATTTTAGCCAGAAGCAACAGTTTGAAGTTAAAAACTTCTTAATGATGGATTTGTTTCTTACAAACATGCAGCGTATCTCTTCTCAAGATGTTAATTGATGGACTGGAGTGGTGTGGATTACTTGTGGATTATTGTGATGTTTTTATCAGCTGTTAGCACTCTCATTCTGACGGCACCCATTCACTGAAGAGGATCCATTGGTGAAGAAGTGATGGAATGCTACTTTTCTCCAAATCTGTTCCCATGAAGAAACAAGCTTGGATGGCGGTGATTCGTTTTTCAGAAAATGTTCCTTCTTGGGTGAATTATATCTTTAATGTATAGGATTAGTTTTTCTTTTTTTGGTTTTGCTTTGTTTTGGTTTTAATGATGCTTTTTCAGAGAATTTGAAATGGACTCTGGCGGATCAGTGGCTGTTAAGGAAGTGTCTCGGCAGCGTGAGGGGACTCCAGAGATTTAGTTCGTTTCTCAAGGGCACTGCTGGTGTGAGACTGCACTGATTTACATTATATACCTTTTAAATTCATTCAGCATCCAAACCGGTTTAATTTCACAAGACCTCCAATTCTGCAATTAGAGCCAAGTTTACATCCGATTTACATTTCAAATGAAAACTAGTAGAGCCAATAGCATTATGAGTAGCGCTCTGATGTTTTGATCTTGTCTTCCACTTTGCTTTCTGCCCTCCATACTGTCCCAACTGAATATAGGCAAAAGTGACTAAATAAATGAATGTTAACTACACTTTTGCCGGTGCTTATACCTGTATAATGTGTTTTCGAGCAGAGGAGGAGCTTCTTCTGTTCTGTGTGAGAGTGTCCATGTTTTTGAGTATGAAAGAAGAAAAAAATGAAGATGCGTTTCAGACTTCGAATCGTCAAGCACTTCAGAAAGCGATCAGACTCTCTCACCTGAGCGAAGGCTCTGCCGTCCTGTCGGTCTACCAGATACGTGCAGGTGAGGCAGTGCATGTGCAACACCACACTACTTCTGTTCCTCTGTTATTACACTACTGTTAGTTTGGGGTAAGATTACCGTAAGATTTGTTAACGTTTTTGAAAGAAGAGTCTGTTCTACTTACCAAAGCTGCATTTATTTGATCAAAAAATACAATAAAACAGTAATATTGTGAACTAAAAGAGCTGTTTTCTATGTAATTATATTGTCAAATGTAATGTATTATTTTGCTCAAAGCTGTATTTTCAGCATCATTACTTCAGTCTTCAGTGTCACGTGATCTTCAGAAATCACTCACTATGTTCATTTGGTGCCAGGTTTTTTTATTTTACTATTATTAATATGCTATTATAATTTTAATTAATATTATGAATTTGATTTTATTTGTAGTTTATTTGTAGTTCTCATTTTGATTTTAGCTTATTTTAGTAACTTTTTATGTACCTTTGTCAGTTTTAGTTTTAAATATATATATTTGTAAATATTACTGTTTAGGTTTAATGTATTTTTATTTCAGATTCCGTTCAGTTTTAGTTTTCATCCATTTCCAGTTAGTGATTCTAGTGCTTCAAATTAAATGTATTTCAGTTGAAATTTTAATTTTTAGTTTAGTTTAATTCATTCCTTTTTTATATTTGTATTTCATTTTATTTCAGCTCTATTACAATTAACATTAATATGTTTAGATTTAGTTTTTAGTAATAACCCTGTTTTCTGCTCAAGAAACATTTCTGATTATTATCAAGTTGAAAACAGTTGTGCTGCTGAATATTTTTGTGTAAACCCTGATATAAAAAAATCAGGATTCTCTGATTAACAAAAAGTTCAAAATAACAGCATGTATCTTTATCATATTATACATGTCTTTACTGTCACTCCTGATCAATTTAATGTATCTTTGCTGGAAAAACAAGTTTAAAATTTCTTTAAAATAATTCTTACTTACTCCAATGTTTTGAACGGTATAATGATTTTTAATTTCATCTGTGTAATTACTGAATATGTTATCATATTGTATGTGTGTTTTTTAGAGGACATGACTGAGCTTCTGACCAAAGAATGCCCACTTAGTGCCCAGAAGCGTGTTTTGGCAGAGATGAGAAAGAAAGCTCTGTGCCGGCTGCAGTCGTATTGGCTTCCTCAGTTCTTACACTGCTGTAAATCCTGGCTGTGGCGTGTGCCTGAATGTCAGCCCATTGTGGAGAAATACACATCTTTTTCCTCTCCTCCTGCTCCGTCTCCCTCCTCACGTCAGCGTGAACGGTGCAAGACGAAACCCACGCTGAGCCCTGCTAAATCCTACTGCAGTAAACGCAGCAAACGCCTCCTGTGGAGTTCATGTAAGCCAAACACAGTCCGTTCACAGTCCAACAGCATCTGCTTGTGGCTTCCACCAGCCGGCCAGGAGGATCTAAAGTGTTCAAACATAGCACATCCTCCTCAGAGACATACACAAACCTCTGTCCAAGCTATCGTCCATCACACATGCGCCCAAACTCCAGCGTGTCAGATCCCCTGCCGTGTGAACGTTCATACTCCACCATCAGATGTCCACTGCTATCTCCAGCCGGCCCTGTCTGCCGAGACTCTGGCTGCAGGTCCTTTTAGGTCTTATCTGAAAGCCCAAGACCTGGTGGAGAAGCAGCAGATGCTGGATCTCTTGGAGGATCTGGACTTTTTCCTCCAGCTGGTTCTGAAAGCACAAGGAGAAGATCCAGTCTGCGCACAGAGACAGACCGCGGCCCAGCGGATAATAGAGAAGTACCTGAAAGAGAACATGCCATGCTGTGAACGATTGGATTCAAACACCAGCCACCATCTGCGTTCTCTTTTACCCAGCAGTGCGGCTGTCCCGTGGATTTACAGGGCTAGATATGAAATAAGTAAGGTATATGTCACTTAAATGAGTTCATTTTGCTTTAAAGTTAACTTGCTTTCTTAAAACATGTCCTTGGTCTTAATTGTGCATGATTCATCAGTGCACATTATTCCACATGGTTTGTGTTAATAACTATTTATCAGAATGGATCAAATTAAAATTTTTGAAATTATTTGACATTTTGGCTAATGTGACTAATCTTTCATCTGTAATATAGAGATACTCCCATAAGATTTTACATTTATATTTGGCTGATGATTTTAATCCAAAGCATTTTATTCATTCAAATCCTTTTTTTTTACATTATTATTAATTCATGCATTGTTTTGGATCTTCGCTTAATGCTTTTAGGAACTTGGACAGCCACTGCTCACCATTAAAATTGTCCTTTCAAAATAATGGACAGTTTGCTACAATTTTTGTAAGATTTTGTTTTGAAAGAAATTAATACTTTTTATTTAGCAAGAGCACATTCAATTGATAAAAAATACTATATATTTATAACGTTATAAAATATTTATATTTTAAATAAATGCTGCTCTTTTGAACTTTCCATTCATCAAAGAATCCTGAAAAACATTTTTTGTCAGTTTCCACAAAAATATTGTGCAGCACAACTGTTTTCATCACTGATAATAATCAGAAATGTTTCTTGAGCAGTAAATCAGCATATTAGAATGATTTCTGAAGATCATGTGAGACTGAAGACTGGAGTAATGATGATGAAAATACAGATTTGATCTCAGAAATAAATTACATTTTAACATATATTAACATAGACAAAAAGCTATTTTAAATTCTACAAATATTTCAGAATTTTACTGCATTCTCGATCAAATAAATCCAGCCTTTTTTCACAAGCATAAAAATACATTTGAATGGTAGTGTATTTGTTACCTGATCAGATCTGTCATATGTTCTATTTACAGGTACTTCAAGATGTTTATGACTCATTTTTAGATGCAGAGGATAAAGCTCTAGTGTCTCACCTGGTGAGTGACCTAAACGAATGCCTCAAACCAGTGGATGCTTTCACTGCAGTGTCCAGGAACCTTCCCCCATGTCTTTCAGAGCTCTCGCAGTGAGGAGATAGAAGAGGAGATGCTGTTCTGTGGTTTTGAGACAGATACAGAAGGTTCACTTCACTCAGACGGAGGCGTTAGTGTTGTGTGGAGCATGCTCCAGTCGTCTCGACCCCGACGCTCTGTCTCAGGACAGCTGGGCTTTAGTGGCCCTGCAAGACCTGCAGAGAGGAGGATCACTGCTGCACAAGAACAACACCGGTGAGAACACACACTACACTGGTCTTTATCAAGACCTCTCACAATGACTCACTTTCTCTGGCTTGTATTGAGCAGATGCATCTGAGGAGCCATTGAACACAACAGAGAGTGATATTACAACACCCCTTGCTCAAGGTACTGCATATGTGAAATATTTCATCGTTACTTGCAACAAATAAGAGATTTATACACTTCAATGGTGCTCTTAATGTCAAATTTAAATAACTTTTATGTTTAAACTGTGTGTGTTTGTTTTAGCAGACTGTATACAAACCTGCTTTACTGTATGCTTCACTTCCAGATGTGCTCGAATCTAAAGCAAAGTGTTTGAATAATCTCCGGATGAAAACTCTCAAAAAGGACAGCGTTATTTTTGAAAAGCCATCTACAAAACCCAGGTGCACCCATGTTTCCATTACCTGACATTAAAGGAACAGTTCACCCAAAAATGACAATTTGCTTAAAATGTACTCACGCTCAGGCCATCCAAGATGTAGATGAGTTTGTTTCTTCATCAGAACAGATTTGGAGAAATTTAGCATTACTTACAATGGATGCTCTGCAGTGAATGGGTGCCGTCAGAATGACAGTCCAAACAGCTGATAAAAGCATCACAATAATAAGTAATCCACACCACTCCAGTCCATCAGTTAATGTCTTGTGAAGTGAAAAGCTGTGTGTTTGTAAGAAACGGTCCATCATTAAGACGATTTTACCTTCAAACCATCACATCTGGCTTAAATATGAGACCATAATTCATATTAATACATTCTTACGTGACAAAGTCCAACTGTCTCTCACATTAAAATCCAACCACATATGTGACCCTGGACCACAAAACCAGTCATAAGTGTTAATTTTTCGAAATTGAGATTTCTACATAATCTGAAAGTATGTAAATAAGCTTTCCATTGATGTATGATTTGTTATGATAGGACAATATTTGGCCGAGCTACGACTATATGAAAATCTGGAATCTGAGGGTGCAAAAAATCGCCTTTAAAGTTGTTTAAATGACGTTCTTAGCAATGCATATTACTGATCAAAAATTAAGTTTTGATATATTTATGGTAGGAAATTCACGAAATATCTTCATGGAACATGATCTTTACTTAATATCCTAATGATTTTTGGCATAAAATAAAAAAAAATATAATTTTGACCCATACACTATATTGTTGGCTATTGCTACAAATATACCCCAGCGACTTAAGACTGCTTTTGTGCTCCAGGATCACATATACTCTCGTTCTGACGGCACCCATTCATTGGTGAGCAAGTGATGAAATGTTGCATTTCTCCAAATATGATGAATAAACAAACATCTACATCTTGAATATCCTGAGAGTGTGTAAATGTTCGGTTTGGTGTGAGCTATTTCTTTAAACTTAGCTGAGGATATGGTTTGGAAATATGTGTCTAAGCTATATTTGTGTGAAGCACATTTCTAAAAGCATACTAGTTATCTCAGGGTAAACTGAGACCAAGTTTTTTTCCTGCTGAATTGCAGGTCATTTGAAGAGGTCCTCACATCATCTCTGCACATTGGTCACTTCAGACAGTTCCTGCAGGAGCACAATGCGGACGGAGCGCTGCTCTTCGTTCAGGAAGCAGAATCTCTGCGCACCGTCGATCCCAAACGACAGAAGGCCAAAATACGCACCATTGTAGACAAATTCTTTCTGCAACAAGATTCCGGTACTACTTTCATTCATTGATATTGTGGTGCTATTTCAGTTCAATGTCAAGGGAATAGTTCACCCAACTAATGAACCACCTGTCATCATTTACTCACCTTCACATCATCTTACGTGGAAGGTGTACAGTATGTAAGCCGAGATTCAAACTGACAGTACTGACAAAGTACATAGAATGGAGAAAAGAAAGAATCACAGGCTTGAAATGACATGAGGGCGATTAAATGATGCTGTTCTTTAAACAAGGGTTTTGCATGCTCCACAAAAGAAAGAAGTGTTACGCTGTCTCCCCCTGCAGTGGAGTACCTGCAGTGCAGCGCTGACATCATCAGCAGTGTGCCGCAGATGGACACGGTTCCTCCAGAGGTCATCTTCACCATTCAGCATCTGGTTGCCAAGTCACTGGAGGCCACATGGTATTGTTATATAAACTTATGGGGAAATGTTATTGCTCACAAGTTGCTATTTCAGAAGAAAAATTAAGAATCTGTCACTGTGTCAATACCCTAAGGGACAAAAGCTAAAAGGTACATCTGTGTACCTTATTTACCCCTAAATGGTACATTTAAGAAATTTAAAAGTACATAGTACCTTTTGAAAGTGCACCAGTCCTGTCACAGCTTTGCACTTTTTTTCTGAGAGCGTAGAATTCTCAGTTATGATTTATTTAACAATCAACTTTGTCTCAAATGTGGATAGCAGCTCAAATAATTTGATCGTCATTTGATGAGGAATTTTTGAATTAGTGTTATTGTTAAATAAAACAAATTGTTATTGCTTAAAAATTGCTTTTGGTAATTTAAATGAAGCTGATATAAAATAAAATCTAGATATTAGTGAAAAACTGAAACTTAATAAATAGAATACTTTTACTTAAACTTAAAAAACTGAAATATTTCCTTTGCAACTAACTGAAATAAAAAACTGTTGAAGTTGAAGTGCTAAAAATTACTCAAATAAATAAAATAATTAATTAAATCTATATTTTAAAATGACAAAAACACATTACATAATGACTAAAACTAAAATGTAAATGTAAAAATAAAAGCTTTTTCAAATGTATTACTGAATGTTATGTAAATATACATACTGTATAAGTATATAAATATAAGTATGCACATAACACTGAAATCTGAATTTTGGATCTGGTATTTTAAGATCTCTTTTGAAATTCCAGAGGAGACACGTGTGATATTACTGGGCTTTTCTTCTGGGGAAAAACAACATCTACGAAGCAGAACATGTATTTGCTCTTGTAAATAGATATAAACTCTATAGCTAATCTCTGCTTGATTGCTTGAAGCATTGCTAAATGTGAACGGTATTATCTCCCAGCTCTGATCGGCTAAATGTGACTATAAGTCATGAAGATATTAAACTATTATAACCATAACATCATGATTGTCAGTCAAGCTGCTTTGAAAAGTGCTGTACAAATACATTGGACTTGCCATTCATTTAACCTTTGTGCGGTCTAGGTGATATTAGAGATATTAAAGAGATTTCGTTTGATTGTTTTCAGTGTACATTGGTCACATGCAGCACATATAGTTATCTTTGTGCGGTCTAGGTGATATTAGAGATATTAAAGAGATTTATTTTGATTGTTTTCAGTGTACATCGGTCACATGCAGCACATATAGTTATCTTTGATCTCAAACAGGTTCAAACAGTATCAGGAAACATTTTATTCTTGTTCCCCCGTTTCATCTGAATCGAATGTGAGAGGACCGCTGCTGTTGTACAAACTGGTAAAAACATTTCCATAAATTCAAAAACAGCACTTTTCAGCTAATTTTTAGCAAGGGTTGAGCTGATTTCTTCTTCAGAAAACAAACGCGTGGACGGCTTTCAGCAGCTTCATCCGCAGTGTGACGAAGTTTCTGTCAGCCCTAGAGGACCGGGACTTCAGGACTGAGTTTGAAGACTATCTGATGCACGACTACAAGCACTTCTCACAGCGTAAGTCCCACTATGGTCCATCTGTTCACTGCAGAGGTCATCACATCAACCAAAACCCATCTCAGGGTTCCTGCTGGTCTTACAAATATTCATTCACATATTTACACATTGAGAAAATCAGAGCAGAAAGTCATGGCATTAAATGGTTCATGCATTGCAAAAAATTAATATCTTCCTCGATAATTGTTGCCTTGTTTTCCCTTGCAAATATCTAAACATCCTTAAATCAGCATACATTATAGGAGATGCACACTGGAGATATGAAGTCTTGATTTCTGAGAAACTGGACAAAGTTAAGAGAGTTGATGCTTAAACAAGAACAGTTGATTATTCATAGGCAGATATTTGTTCTTGTTTTAACCATAAACTTTTTGATCAATTTCTCATATAACAAGACTTCTTATCTTTGTCATTTTGCTTCTCGAGTAAATGGATCTTGATTTAAGGATCTTTAGACATTAGGCTAGAAAACCAGACAAATACAAAGGAATCACTTTTTTTGCAGTGATATCAAATGGGGCAGTGAAATTATTATTATTTTATGATTTATTTATTTGAAAAAGAATTCATGAAGTATTGGTGATATATTTTCAAACGTTGAATCATTTTGTACATTTAGAGACCATATTGACGTATTGTGTTCCATTCAATTTATTCCTGAAATGTTCTTGAAAAGTCAGAAAGCCTGTGTTGTTTTTCTCCAGCTTGCGCTGTTCGCTCCAAAGCCCAGCAGTCCTCCGATACCAGCAGCGACGGAGAGAAGTTTAAACCCAAGATACGAAGCATTATCAGCAAAACGGTTATAGTGGACTTCTTGGTCAATGACCTTTGCTTCTACATGGAGTGTGAGAGGTCAGGGACTCTATACTCTGTTTGTGTTTAGTGTCTCTAGAAGCCGCAGTGTGTTGATCTGTTCTGAGTTTCTAGGTTCAGGCATTTGGCAGACGCAGGTGATATAATGGCATCAGAGGGCATGTACAGTGAGAATGATTATGCCATGCTTCACCAGAAAGCTGAGCTGATCATCAACATATTTCTCCACTCAAATCTCTCTCCAAAGCTCATGGTACGCTATTATCTATAATAACGTCTGTCCTATATTAAGCAGCACAAGTGGGCTTCTAGATAGTGCTTACTAACTAATTGTATATCAAAAGAAAAATGGTAAAGACAACATGCATTTTGTCATTATTTTATGTAACCGTTTATAAATGTTGTCAAAGGCAGGGCTTTTTAGTCTTTTATATTCCAAATATGATCATCCTCATTTGAGGGACCTCCATCCTAAAAATTAAACAGCAACTATACACTCATCGGCCACTTTATTAGGTACACCTGTTCAATTGCTTGGTAACACAAATTGCTAATCAGCCAATCACATGGCAGAAACTCAATGCATTTAGGCATCTAGATGTGGTGAAGACGACTTGCTGAAGTTCAAACTGAGTATCAGAACGGGGAAGAAAGGGGATTTAAGTTACTTTGAATGTGGAATGGTCAGGCTGCTGCTGGAGGTGGTGTAATGGTGTGGGGAACATGTTCTTGGCACACTTTGGGTCTCTTAGTACCAATTGAGCATTGTTTAAACGCCACAGTCTACCTGAGTATTGTTGCTGATCATGTCCATCCCTTCATGACTACAGTAGTACCCATCTTCTGATGACTACTTCCAGCAGGATAATGCACCATAGTCACAAAGCTCAAATCATCTCAACTGGTTTCTTGAACATGACAATGAGTTCACTTTACTCAAATGGCCTTCACAGTCACCAGATCTCAATCCAATAGAGCACCTTTGGGATGTGGTGAACGGGAGATTCACATCATGGATGTGCAGACCGACAAATCTGCAGCAACTACGTGATGCTATCATGACAATATGAACCAAAATCTCTGAGGAATGTTTCCAAAACCTTGTTGAATCTATGCCACGAAGAATTAATAGCAGTTCTGAAGACAAAAGTGGGTCCAACCTGGTACTAGAAAGGTGTACCTAATAAAGTGGCCAGTGTTGTAAAATGTATAGTCTAAAATGTTATTTGGAAAATATTTAGTTACATAATTACATGTATTTCTACTCACTATAATACTGTATTGTTTAGTGTATTAATTTTTTATCTAATTTTATATTTAGTTAGTTTAACAATTAATTTTTTTTAACTTATTTATATTAAGATGTTATTTTCCCCAAGAACCCCAGTTTGAAAAGCTTTTGTTATAATGTAATTGTGTGTTATGTTTTCCTGTCTGGTATGACAGTGAGATGGCATTTTATACTGACATTGCTAGGACAGATGTGGCAAATATAGTTTTTTATGGTATTTTAATAATATGATATGATGAGAATATTTTAATCAAATTTATCAAACAAACAATGCTTCTACAGCATTTCATATCAGTTTAATTCATCTTTGATGAATTCCTGAACGAATTTAAAAATACATTTGTAAAAGTGTACGCTCTGTGGATTAACATGAACAAACAATGATAATTGTATTTAAATGTTATTTTTATAAACTAATATTAACAAAAATGAATGAATGCTGTTAATAACAATGTTGTTCATTGTTAGTTCGTGCATGAACAAATGAGACCTTACTGTAAAGTGTTACCCATTTCTTTAAGTTTAAAGGTTTTTTTTTAGTGGTGGGGCCGTTATCGGCGTTAACGTGCTGCGTTAACGTGAGACTCTTATCGGCGATAAAAAAAATATCGCCGTTTATCTATTCTCAAAGTTGGGTTGGGAGTGGGTCTTAACTATGCAAGCTATGATGACTTTCACCCTGATATTTTAGCGCGGCTGTATACCTAGCCGAATTGCACTGTAGGGGGCGAGAACGAGTCTTCGAACTAGAGGCTCGCAGTCCGTGATGGACAGATTGTTAACGGCTGGTCTATGTGGTAATACCAGTGGTGGACCAAGTACACAAATCAAGTACTTGGTAAAAGTACAGATACGTATAATAAAATATTACTCCAGTAAAAGTGAAAGTACTGCTTTTTCAATTTTACTCGAGTGAAAGTACAAAAGTACTAGATTTTTTATGTACTTAAGTAAAAAAGTACTGATAGATAGATTTATTTTCCAATTTTATATAGACTACTTTATTTAATTTTATATTAGCACATATTTTTTTATAATCCTACTGCCAAAATACTGGGATTTTCCCTAAATAACACTATATGGAGTAAAGATATATATCTTGTTGTTGATATGGACTACGTTGATGAGAGTGATGTAGTAATGTTCACTGTGAAGCTTACACTGCGATGTACATGAGAGAAAAACAGATTTGACCATCTAATTTACACCAGTAAGAAAGTGTTTTAAAAAGTGTTTTGCAGAACGTCAGTTATATATGATGACATGAGAATTAGGCCTGAAGTTAGAAGAACATTTTAAGAAAATATAATTATATTTTCATAATGATTTTTTCTTCTCAAACCTCGTCTGTGGTGTAAAAAACACCCTGCCAAATGCCCCCAGAGGGCATCACTTCCACTTTGATATTACTGTAGTTACCATATTCTGAACATCACATCCTTTCTTTTTACCTCAGATGTAATCTATCTAGGTGGTTTGAATAAAAATATTTGGACTTTATATCTAAAAATTTCCTCAACTTAGCACCAGCAAGCTTGTTAGCTAGACAGTTAGCATCAGCTAACAATATTTACTTATTTTCAGTATGGTTATGAATAAACATTCATATCTGTCTACTCGGCTAGTTGATTTAAACAATTATAAAAATTATACTGTTGATAAACAATATAAAAAAATAGACATCACATAGGGCTAAATGCGTAGCATTTTAATAAAACTGCTAACGTTACAGCAGTGGGGAATATGAACGTGCATGAGTTTATTTTATTTAATCATGTGTTATTTTAATGTTTTGTTTTTTGACCTAAAACATAGAGACACTGCCATTGATCTGTCTGCATTCAAGCATTTCATTGGGCTTAAATAGATCCACCCTTTACAGTAGATTTAGTTCACAAACAACTGACAGTTTTTTTGAGCTAAATGTGATTTTTCAGTTACAATAATTAATCCTAAAATTGGACATTAGTAACTTACTTTTCGCAGCATCAGTTGCGCACGCGCGCCCGGTTCTTTACTTGTGAGTTCAGGTTCACTGGAGACTCGCTCTAAACGGTTCATTTGAATCAGTGAGTTTTCGACTCGAGAACAGCTGCAATCGGATCTTTCCAATTCGTGAATGATCGTTTGTTGCGATCTGCGAACCGATTTATTTAACAGGTTCATTGAAAAGAATCAGTTTGTTCATGAATAAACCACGGTTCTGCGTCTCGGAGCACGTGATGTATTATAAGGAGTAACGATATGTTTTATGAAATGTAGTGAAGTAAAAAGTACGATCTTATGCTTGGAATGTAGTGAAGTAAAAGTAAAAGTTACTCAAAATAAAACTACTCCAGTAAAGTACAGATACTGAAAAATTTACTTAAGTACAGTAACAAATTACTTTTACTTCGTTACGACCACCCTCTGGGTAATACAATCGGGCAGGACATCCAAACTCTCACCTAACATTCATCACCCTCAAAATATGGCTTTTCATCTGAAAGATGTATTAGTAGCAACTTTTACATGGCCGCTCAATATGATGTTAACCTAGAGAAATGTGCGCTATTGAAGTGTTGTGTGGAAGCGCGTTTGCTGCAAGACAGGCTCCGTGCGC